>JAJPUD010000953.1:486832-501917 GCA_023553655.1 Myrmecobius fasciatus
GAAGGAAGGAAGGAAGGAAGGAAGGAAGGAAGGAAGGAAGGAAGGAATAAGGGAGGGAGGGAGAAAAGAAAAAAGGGAAGGAGGGAGAGAAAAAAGGAGTAAAGAAGGGAGACAGGAAGGGGGAAAGGAGAAAGGAAGACAGGGAGGAAGGGAAGGTCAGGGGGCAGGAGGAAGGGAGGAAGAGAGGAAGGATTTATTGTGCTAAGTCTTTTACAAATATGATCTCATTTAATTTTCACAACAATCCTGAGAGATAGGTGCTATTGTTATCCCTATTATATAGCTGAAGAAATTAAGGAAGACAGAAATTCAGTGAATAGCCCAGAGTCATGCAATTATAAGAGACTAAGCTCAGATTTGAGCTCAGGTCTTCTTGATTCCAAGTCCAACACTCTCTCCACTCCACCACCTAGCTTCTTGAAGAAGTCCTAGAGATGGTTACAAATTTGTGATCTTCAGAGGTTGGATTAGCAAGACATTAAAGATCTAGGGGCCAAGACTATGCCAAATATACAAGAAACAGTGGGCTTCAGTGTAGGGATAGATTGACCCCTTTCAGTCAACACAATAAGTCCTTTTAGCATTAAAAAACCACTTCTGTTTGTCTGTTGTACTAACATTATAAGTGGACTTAGTGGAGCAAATGTTTCGTGAGAACTGCTTTAAATTTGAGCTCACTTTCATTCAAGACTAAAGTAGTATGAGGGAGACTAATGAAGCCCCTTGAATATTGGAGTGAAATGTTTGTATTTCTATTCTTGCTAACCATTACCAATATATGCTCTTTTGATAAAAGCTAATTGATGTAAATTGAATAAATGAACCCAATGATGATTGGCAATATACACATATGTGTATCTACATATATGCATAAATATATGGTACTTAGCATTTATACTGTAGCATGGTACACTGGAAATGTTCTTGAATTTGGGGTCAGAGGACTTGGTTCATCCTCCTATCATATCCTATTATATCATTCCTATAAAAAAAAAATAGATGCCAGATAGCCCCAACTTGCTGTCTTCAAGCATTCAGCCCATGTTTCCATTGTCATATGGAGAGGTACCCTCTTCAGTTCTCTCTGGTTCTATTTTTAATTGTAATCTTCTTTTTTATGCTTACTTTAATAAACTCAAGAAAAACTTTTTTATGTAATCTTATCTTTCTCCATTTGAGAATCTTCACAAAATCATTCGCCCATTATTTGTTTGAAAATTCTCCATCTGTAGTTCTCCATCTGCAAGGAGTACTAAATTACTTCATTATCTCCTTTCTCTTTCTTTCTTCTAGAACAAGGATTCTTACCTTTTTTGTGTCAACTCCATGATGTTCTGATCAAGTTTATAAACCTTTTCTCAAAATAATGTTTTTAAATGCATAAAACAAAATACATATGATTACAAAGGAAACTAGATACATTGAAATGCACTTACTAAAAAAAAAAAGAAGAAAGAAAAACAAGTTCATGAACTCTTGATCAAAAATTCCTATTCTAGGACAATTCCTTCTGATGTTTTTCTTAATACCAACCTATCGCTATCTCTCCTCCTTTCTCTTCCTTGAGGAATAAAGTATCCTTAAATATGATGATACCTTCAACTGATAGTAGTCTTATCTCCTCCTTCCATTGTAAAAATGAGTTATTCCCTGGACTTTTTATGGATCCATTTACCTCCTTTTTATTACATCTGCTAAGTTTATGTTTCAAATAATATGCTACAAATCACTTATTTTGTTAAAAGTTTATCTGTTTTCCTAGGACACTATGCTTAGTTTTGCAAGATATTATACTCATATATTATTTTCCTTTGTTTTTTTTATGTTTTTCATAGATTTAGAAGTAGAAAGGGATGTTAAAATTATTAAATCTCTCATTATTTTAGACATAGAAACTAATTTTATTGAGGGTGTTAAGGCATTTACTAATATATATTAAATAGAAAAGGTGAGATTTAAATTCAAGATTTCTAACGCTAAATTTAGCACTTTTCCCACTTTCTCTCCCTTCAATTTATAATCAGTTAGTTGTTTGGGGCAATCTGAATTGATCATCTTGGTTATATCATTAACTCTTGATAATTAATTTTCAAGATTCTCTTTTATTCTGAACTAGTCAATTTGATAACTATATTTCCAGGTTTGTTAAATTTAATATTCCTCTCTATTAGTATCCTGTAGATTTCATAAAACTGAATTTGGCTTACAACAATTCCATTCATATTTCTGGCAGTCTAATATATATATATATATTCCTTACTAGATCCTATTTTTCTTGTCAGCAAGAAAACTATATAAATTTGTATTATATATATGCATATATATTGGATTTATCATATATTTTAACATATTTAACATGTATTGGATTACCTGCCATCTAAGGGAGGGGGTGGGGGAAGGAGGGAAAAATTTGGAACAGAAAGTTTTGCAAGGATCAATGTTGAAAAATTACCCATGCATATGTATTGTAAATAAAAATCTTTAATAAAAAAAGAAAAATAATAAAAACAATGACCATTTCTTCTTTGTATAAGTCTTGAAATTCTTTCAGAGAAGTTATGAGAGGTAAGAAAAGTAATTATTTAGAGAATATGAGATTTAGAGAATAGAGATTCCTTTTCTGTATTTCCCCAGGGTAGTTCTAATATGGTTATTTCTGACTAATAAATCTGAATGATTCTGGGTCCTTTTTCTAGTACATTGGAACCTAGGACAAAAGGAATTTTCCTAAAAATAAAAGAACATCAAATGACTTTTTTTTTGCTATGGAACATCACCCAGGGGTGCAAGTCAATGGTTTCTTTGAGAACTTTCTTTATGGATGGATATTTTGGTTTCAAGAAAAAGTTTAAAATTTCCATCTTAGATGCATGATGCAACAATGAATCATAGTCTGTAGTGCCTTTCTTAAAATTGAAGAGAATGTAGTCTATTGGCTAGAGAAAAAATGGAGAAAGGAACTGGATTCTATTCCTAGCACTACCACTGACTCAGAGAATATCTTTGGGCAGCTCCATTAGGCTCTCCCTGAGCTGGTATTTCTAGCCATAAAATCATAATGATTATATTTTCCTATTTCAGTAAAATCTGCTGGAGGCTAATAAACACTGACAGAAACAAGCAGGCTTATGATGATAATCAATTTCCTTGCAACTCAGAAAGTAAAAGGTCACCAATTCTTGCCATTTCTCCATTCCCTACCACTTCCCTCAACATAAACTATAGATTCTAGCCAGGCAGGATTCTTCACAGTCCCATTGCTATTCTAATCTTATTTCTGTCTCTCTACTTATATGGTATTCCACTCACTTTCCTTCATATGATACTTTCACTATTCCAATTCAAAGTAGGCAATCAATAGCATCATATTTGGATGGAAGGGAGGGAAGGAAATTAAGGAAGAAAGGAAGGGAGTCAGGGAGGGAGGACTTATTAAGCACTTGCTATATGCTAGGCACTGTCTTAAGTAATTTACAAACATTGCCTCATTTAATACTCTGGGAGTTTTTGCATTTATATTTTACAGCTGAACAAATTGAGGCAAAAAGTAGATGACTTGCCCATGGTCACTTAACTAATAAATGTGTAAGGCTAGATCTGAACTTAAATCTTCCTTACTATACGAAGTCAGGCACTGAATCTACTGCATTATCTACCTGCCTATGGTTTAGAATCAAAGGTCTTTGCCTGACTCTGCCACTTATTACCTATATAACCATAGATAAGTCACTTAGGTTCTTTGGGACTCAGTTTCTCATCTATAAAATGAAAGCATTGAACTAGCTAACTTCTAAATCCCTTTTCAGCCCTAAATTCTATGAATGAAAAATTAGAAGAAAAATAATTATTATTATTATATTATTATTATACATCAGTCACTCTGTGACATGATGGTGATTCAAGTACAAAGGATAGAGATAATAATAATATTTAATAATAATTAAGTTATCCTTTATATATCATCTGATACATGTCTTTACATGTATCTTTTTACAAATATCATCTTAGTGATAAATGTTGGAGACGTCAGAAAACTGGGACACCAATGCATTGTTGGTAGAGTTGTGAACTGATATAGCCATTCTGGACAGCAGTTTGGAACTATGCCCAAAGGGCTATCAAACTGTATATACCCCTTGACCCAGCAGTGTCACTACTGGGTCTGTATCCCAAAGAGATTATAAAAGGGAGAAAAGGATCCACATGTGCAAAAATGGAAATTGAGTGAATGCCCATCAGTTGGGCTATGGATGAATAAATTAGGGTAAAGTCTGCAAAAAGTTACATGAACTGATTCTAAGCAAAGTAAACAGAATCAGGAAAATATTGTACACGGGAACAAGAAGATATGTAATGATCAACTATGACAGACTTAGCTCTTCTCAGCAATGTAGTAATCCAAAACAATTCCAATAGACATGGGATGGAAAATGCTACACTCATCCAGAGGGAGAACTATAGAGACTGAATGCAGATTACCTTTGGGGGGGCATTGCTTTGTTTGCTTTTTTCCCCATGATTTCCCCCTTTTGTTCTGTTTTTTCTGTCAGGAAATATGTTTTAAATGATTAGACATGTGTAATCTATATCAGAGTGCTTGCTGGCTCAGGGAGCGAGGAAGGTAAGGAAGAAGGGAAAAAATGGAACATAAAGTCTTCCAAAATGAATGTCAAAAACAATCTTTACATATAATTGGAAAAATAAAATAATGTTGAGGGAAAAGATTATCTTATTTAATTTTCCCAGCAATCCTGGGAGGTAGGTGCTATTATTTTATTGATTTTAGAGTTGAGGCAAACACACATTGATTGATTTCCTCAAAGTCACATGACTAGTAAGTATAAGAGGCCGGATTTGAACTTGATGTCCCTTTATGTGCTCTGTTCAGAATCAATGGTAACATTGGTTGAATTACCATCTGCAGACCAAAAGGGGGAAAGCAGGGCAAGGAGGGAGGACAAAGGAAGGCAGGGTTTGAGAAGAAGATATGTTGGGCACTTTTCTAAGTGTCAGGAGACAAAAGAAGAAGAAAAACACTTCCTACTGTCAAAGAGCTTACATTATACAAAATGGACCTAAACAGCCTTCTACATACATAGTAGGAAAAGGAGGATCATAGAGATGGAAGTTCTACTATGGCTACAATTGGGGGTACTGCTAGAAAACCTCCAGTAGAAGATCTGAACTAAGAAATGAAAGAAGTCAGGGATTCTAAAATTGAGAGATGAGGATGGAGAGTATTCCAGACTTGGGGAAACAGCCAACATAATGGCACCAAGTAGGTCAATAGGTCTCAGCTTTGTGTCTACTCTATCTGTACAAGATACTGCACTAGCTTTGGGGGATCAAAAGACAAGAATCAAGTAACTCTTGACATATAGGAGCATTAAGTTATACTGGAATAGGAATTTACCACTTTCAGACTACATTCCCATTGACAATGAAGATGTTTCATCAACACTTTTTTTCTAAACATTTTTTTTCTTTTTATTTCATTTTTATAAAGGGAAATAGTCAATCTTAGCTATAGTAAACATGAAAGTCTCAAGACATTTGAAATTGTGTCCAGAATTGGTTTTGTCTTGTACTGGTAAACCATGAATCAACATGCTCTCGAGACATCATCCTGGCCCAAGAAGCAATGGCTAGTCTTGGAGATGCTATTTCTTGTTAGCTAAAATTACTTTTTTGGTCATCTTACACCAAAGACTTCTAAACTGCTCTGGCTACAATGGTGTCCAACATATTAGTGGAGATGGATTCATCATTCTTAATTCTTTTCTTTTTTCCCCGAGGAGAACATTTATTTTTCCTTTTAAACAAAGCAAAAATTCCTTTTCGTCCTAAATGTGGCAACAGGAAAACCTCCCCTACTTGGCTATGAGATGTGAATAGAGCATTTATCCCCACACATATCCCAAATGAAGGTTTTTTTTCCCTTCTTTTTTATCCTATCTACTAATGGAATAGGTTGCCATTTCCTGTTAAAAATTGCTTTTGTCACTGAGCAAGCTGCCTGGAGCAATATCTGGGTGGCAAGGTCTTATCTGTTTGAAATTAATTATGAAAAGACTTGAAATGATATGAAATGTATTTCTCTGCTTTAATATAAATAGGAGAGAGATAACAAAATAGAGATAATGCAGTCAAGATTTTCTTGAACAAAATCTATTGGCAAATCTTTCTTTAAAAGACAATGCCTTTCTACTGTATATTTAGCATTGTATTTGTCAGACTTACTGGGATGTTATTTTCAATGATTTTTAAAAACAACTGTTTAGAAAGTTGTTTTGCTCTTATTTTACTGATTCACCCAATTTCATTTTTTAATTAAGTCTTTGTCTTCATTTCACAGAATAAAGTTGTAGAATATTCAAGCTAGAATTGAAATGGGATGGAATTTGACCTCATTTAATGGATGAGGAAACTGAAGCCCAGGGAACTCAAGTGTCCTGATTTACCCAGGCTCAAAAGATCATTAGGAATATATTATTAATGATTATATTTTGTGATTTATATGATTATATTTTAGTGAAATATTATGCTCAGCACTTCATTGAATTGTTTATAAATGTAGAGGCTAGGGGTAATCTCTTCTCCCATCCTAGCCAAAATTTCTACCCCAACTTCAAGGTACTTTATAAGACCACATCCTTTCAAAACCAAAGCTCATGAGCCCCTAGTGGTATATATATTTTTTTCTTATCAACCAAAGAACATAACGAGTTCACAAAGCAAGGAATTTAAAAGAAATAGCAGGAATTTTTGCAAAAGAATGTACCTCTCCTCCCCCAATTATTGGGCATATTCTCCCACAAATGTGTATGTCCTTTGTGGGGAAAAGTAAACATGACTAGACTTTATATATAAAAGTAGAGACATGTAGCCCAGACGTGGCTATTGCACACACAGAGAACAACAACTCGCTCCTCCAACACTATGGGACCATATATTTCTTCTGTAGCATGCTGCCCTCTTCATTCAGGGCTGTTGCTAGACATCGTGTTTCAGTGGTCTCTGCTAAATCCCTTCCATCCATTGTTCTGCTCTTCCTGAGGGGTCTCAGGTGGACACATTGCTCTGCTAGTCCTTACTGATTCCAATATAAAATTGATTTAGTAGCAAATGGCTGTCTGTTTTCTGTTGGGCATTGCTTCCTGAAATATTATTATATTACATTATATTATATAATAATATTTTGGGGTTCTTCCTGTTAATCATCCCCATTAACTGAACTTTAGGTTTCATGTGCCTAGAACCTCCCTCCAATAAGTGAAGGCTCATAGTTCTTTAATTGTAGCAGAAAATTCAGTCAGAGAACATGATTATGTTTTTGATTATGTTTTGATTATGATTATGTTTTGATTATGGTTATGATTAAGTTTTCTCCGTCCAACTCCTTAGGTCTAGATGGAAATCAAAACCCTCTCTTACCAATAATTATGTAAAGCAGAGTTAAATACTTCCAATATCTCATTTGACTTCATGCAAATGAACGTGTGCTGCAACCAAAAGCAAACTAAGGTGGAAAGGTTGTTGTTTGTAGCTTACAAGTCTGTTTTAGTTATTGTATGCCTGACTGTAGCAAAAACTAACTATTTGGGTGTTATATTTTGGCCAAAAAAGATTTTTTTTTTTTTCTGAAGCAATTGGGGTTGTGACTTGCCCAGGGTCACACAGCTAGGAAATGTTAAGTGTCTGACAACAGATTTGAACTCAGGTCCTCCTGAATTCAGGGCTGGTGTTCTATCCACTGTACCACCTAGCTTCCCCCCAAAAAGAAAATCTTAAGTTTTTTATATTTTCCGTCAAGTAGGAGGAATGATTTATATAGCACCTACTGTGTGCCAGGTAATGTTCTAAGCACTTTACAATTATCTCATTTGTGGGTTCTATTATTATCCTCATTTTACAGTTTGAGGAAACTGAAGCAAACTGAAGTTAAATAATTTGCTTGGATTCATGATGCTTACTAAGCCCCTGAGGCAGGATTTATATTCAGATCTCTCTGACTTGAGGGCCAATACTCTAGCCACTGTAGCTGCCAGCTGCCTTTCCAATTTAATGTCCAATCATCAATGTGGTGAACTTTTATAAGCAACAAAAATTGACAATTAACATTCAACTACATTGTAGAAAATGCATGCAGACCCCTTATCTATACCATTGTACTAATAGCTACCATTCATATACATTTTAATACATGTAGTATAAAGTATACAATGAGTAGCACATGTGACTACATGGATATGTTTAACCAAAGACACAGATCTCAGTGGGAAAAAAAAAACACATAGCATAAGGTGGTGGTAGCTGTAGAATGGCTAGAGTACTGAATTTGAAGTGAGGAGGAACTGAGTTTGAATTCATTCTCTGACCCTTACTAGCTATGTGACACAGGGTAAAACACAACCTTTTGGCTCTTGGTATCTTCACCTGTAACATGGAAATAATAATAGCACCTAGTTTTCTGGTTGCTATGAAGATCAGATGTAAATGTAAAGCACTTTACAAACTATCTCACCGTACAAATGTTAGCTATCAACATTATTATTATGCTGCAGTTGCATTAAGTGACCTTGTACATTGTTCCCATATGGAAAAACACAAAATACACCATAAAACATTTATATAAAAGCATCAGGAGTGTTGATTTATACCAAATCATTTGGTCTCTACAAGTTGGAGGAAGATTTTGAACACATCTTCTTGGCTCTGGGGCTATCTCACTATCCATACCATATCAACTCTCATTCTATAGATCTAACCCTAAGAAATCATGATCATTAAAAGCATTATTGGAGCATTTATTCATTTTCCACTTTCCAGAGTCAGGATCTTCTGTAAATCAGTTGCAATGGAGTAATTATAACTGCATATGTATTTTCATCTTTACCCTTTATTCTAATTTAGCCATATATTGACTGGCTAGTTATGTTACCATCTATCTATCTATCTATATCTATCTATATAAAGCCAGTTTTAAAATGAATTCCATGTTGTCAATGATCTAAAATGTGATCAGTTTCATTTGTTTTAATGGCTTTAAATCTTTGCTTTATTCATCTCCTTACAATCACTTTTTTTGAAAAAACCTGTTCATGATATGGAGATACCAGACTTCTGAATAATTCACTAGCCTAAGCATGAACCATATATTTCAAAATACTTCTTACTGCTCTCTCTTTGGCCCACCTCTACATTGATTCCATCAAATAACCAACATCTGTTGACTGGTTTAGTTATTTATTCATAGAATTTCTATAATTCTTCAGCCTCTGAAATAGCTGCAGTTATGATGTACATAGTTGGCTTTTGTTTTTCTCCTTTTTGGATACCAAAATAAAGGGGAGGAAATTTTCAAAAACATAAGAGATCACTGGTTGTCTACCCAATACTGAATTTAGATTGAGATGATTTCAGTCAATCCTTCTCAGTTAATAAACCCTTATTATGTGCTTACTATGTGTCAGGCGATATGGTCTGGGTATTCAAAAAAGAGGCAAAAAATAAGCCCTTCCTTTGAGGAGTTCACAATCTAATGAAGTAGACAATAATTAAATATGTATCTATATACAGAATAAATAATCAATAATCAAAAGAGGGCGAGTTTTTTGGTAGAAGGTGGAATTTTATTTGGGTCTTAAAGCCAAGAAAGCCAGGAGAAAAAAAAATGAGGAGAGAGAGCATTCCAAGCATAGGGAACAACCAGAGAGAACTCCTGGAGCCAAAAGTGAAGGCTCTTATTCATGGAATAATGAGGAGGTCAGTGTCACTGATTACTTGGCAGAAAAAAAAGACTGGAAAGAACTGGCTGGGGTCAACTGGTTTATAAAGAACTTTGAAGATCAAACTGAGAATTTTGTATTTGATCTTGGTGATGATAAGGAGGTAGTGGAATTTAGTAAGCAGAAGGGTAACATATTTGGGTCTCTGATGTAAGCAAATCCCTTTGGCAGCTGAATAGAGAATGAAATGCAGAAAAGAGGGACTTGAGGCAGGGAGTCCCTCCCACCTCTATTGCAGCAGTCCAGGTGGGTGGTGATGGGGGACTGTACCAGACTGATGGCATCATCAGAGGGGAATGAATATTGAAGAGATATTATAAAGTGAAACCAACAGGCATTGGCAATAGAATAAATATGGCAAAGTAAGCGATAGTGGGATGTTGAGAATTTTGGACCTGGGACATTGGGACAGATAATGATGTTCTTGGCATTAATAGGGAACTCTGGAGGAAAAAGGAAGGAAAGATGAGTCTATTTTTTGGATATATGAAGTTTATTGGATATACAATGTGAGATGTCTGAAAGATTATTGGAGATGCAAAATTGGAAGGACAGCAAAGAAGTTGGGATAAGATAGGTAGATTTGAGAATCCTCAAATATACATGGGAATTAAAGTGATGGGAGCTGATGAGATCACTAGGTATAGAGGGAGGACAGAAGAGGGCCCAGAATGGAACACTGAAGGATCTCCATGCTTAGAGGCTGGGATCTGGAAAAGATCTAACAAAGGAGACTGAAAAGAAGCTACCAGATAGGAAGAAGGAGAGCCAGGAGAGAGGGCAGGTTCTAAAAAATACACTCAGACCTCTCCCATGCTCAAGGCTGCAGAGAGTTCAAGGAGAATGAAGACAGAAAAAGCCACTGGATTTAGAATTTGAAAACCATGGGTAACCTTAGCAAAAGTAGTCTGGGATAAGAATGGCAGCCAGATTCTTTACAGTGAGAGGAGAGAAAGAAGGATCTCTTGTAGGTCACCTTTTCAAGTCTAGCCAGAAAGGGCAGAAGAGATATGGAGCAATAGTGATGATGGAAAGTGCAAATGAAAATTTATTGAGTGTGGGAAAGATATAAGTAGATGGGTAGGCAATAAAGAATGAGTTGGCTATGGTGTTCAGTCATTTCAGCTGTTCTGGACTCTTCATGATCATTTCTGGGATTTCTTGGTAAAGATATTGAAGGGGTGCCATTTCCTTCTCCAGATCAATTTTTTAACAATTGAGAAAACTGAACCAAACAGAATTAAATAGCTTGCCCAGGATCACTCAGTTAATAGGTGTCTAAGGATAGATTTGAACTCAAGGTTTCCTTACTCCAGGACTCATGCTCTATCCACTGAGCCACCTAGGTTCCTCCAAAGAGCTCAATAGACAACAACAGATTGAACACAACAGTATGGGGATGTTGGAGAAGACAGTCTTTTGGAGAAGATGGGATCACTTGCTCAGGATGGGATGGGGTCAGTAGGACTTTGCCTTGGAAAGGAATATGGCTACTTCTTTGTATAAAAAAGGAGTGAAGGAAGAAAGAGTGACAAAAGATTTATGAGTGATTATCAGATGAGGAAAAAAAAGAAAGAAAAAGAAACACAATAAAATGCCCCAAGCAAAGGATGGATTCTGTGACATTGGACAAATTTGTTATTATTATTATTCCTTTTGAATTAATATAACAATAACATTTATATTACATTAAGACTTGCAAATTACAGATATTGTCTATGTAACCTCGGAGGTATGTGATATTATTGTCCCTGTTTCACAGCTGAGAAAACTGAGGCATACTGAGGCATACTGAGGCTAAATGATTTTCCCAGTGTCTGAGTTTGGATATAAAGTCTTCCTGACTTGCCATCCAACTCTATCCAGTATGTTTCTAAGTACACAAAGTCTTCATTGGGTCATCTGTGAAATGATGGTGCTGGCAGCCATTGTCCCTTTCATCCTTCAGCCTTTGACTTTTTTTGGCCATTTTAAAAGATTCCACAAAATACTCTTGAAAAATGGTTGTAAATGTTATCAACCAACTTGATCAAATGATCCCACTATGATTTTTTTGAGACTTTTTGAGAGAGAAAAATATGCTGAAAAAATAATTATTTAAATAGGAATTTAAATTTCCACATTGTCCAGTGGAAAGAGGATGGGTTTTGGAATCAGAAAATGTGGGTACCTATCCATGTGACTTGTAAATTACTTAGCTTCTCTGAATCTGTATTCTCATCTGTGAAATGAGGGTTGGGACTATAAGCCCTTGCAAGTCCTACCTATAAGCCCATAATCATAATATAGAATTCTTTTTCCAATAGCATGTAATCCAAGAACAATGACATTAGATTGTATTTTAAATTACATCAAGTATTGCTTGGAAATATGTTATATTCCATATAATTTACAACTCTGGTAGGAAAATTTAGGGAACAAAAATAGCTTCTTTGATCATATTGTTCAGGGGGAAAAATCTCTCCTTTTCCTCATTATTAGTTTTTTATTTGACGTTTTGGTAAGAAGTATAATTTTTTTGGAAAGTATCAAAGTAAACTCTTCTGGTGTATTGCAAGCTCTTCGAGAAAAAATGGATTTTTTCTCTTAGTTAGAAATGATCAATAGACAAAATATAAAATGAGACTGCAAGAGTGAGTATAACTAAATATGCTATACTAAACTTCTTAAGAAAAGAAAAAAAGTTGTTATCAAAATAATTGCTTTTCCTTGGGAAGATCTATGAAAAGTTAATTGGATATTATCCAAGCCCTTTAGAAACCACACATCTTGTAACCCTTGCCTCAGACTATGCATTTGATTAAAAAAACTATTCATATTGGATTGGACAGCTACAATAACATTATTTCAGGCTCGCTATTTCCCATAATTGAAATTGTGTGAACACATTTGTAGTGGAGGACCTTATTTATTACCAAAGGTAAAAAAATATAATTATCAAATTGTGCTCAGACTTTAATCAGTATGCTAATTCAGCACTGAAAAGGGAATGTATGCAAAGCATCCACTTAAAAAAAAAAAAAAGAAAATGGGCTCCTCATTCTTATGGTTTGAGTATGAAAATAAAAATACAAATGAAAGCATGATATCGTGAATAGTAAGACTAGCATCAAAGAAGGGGTGTGCTTAAATAGAGAAAAATGGGCTGTAAAATGTTGACTTTTGATACGGAGAACAATAAATTGACTAACTAAAGAATAAAAAGGCATTTCAGTGTTTCTAAGCTTCGGTGACATCATTGTAATCACCTTATTTTTATCTTCAGCCTTAATGGCAGGATCAATCGATATCAGGGCATGACTCCAAAAGGAAGCCATGATCTTAGTTTTTGTTTTCATTTTGATAATTTTTTTGGGGGGGGTTAAGGCAATTGGGATTAAATGACTTGTCCAGGGCTACACAGCTATGATTTTTTTTACATTAACTCCCTTTGTCAATGCAGAACACAATCAGGCTGTGGCTTAGGAGATCATAGGACTCTCATATTATAGATTTAGAGTTGGAGGGGATGTAAAGGTTATCAGATCCAACCTTCCTTGCTCCACCAACATCCCCATTTTCCAGATGAAAAAAAGGAGGTCCAGAAGGGAGGGAATCCTGTGAGTAATAAGTGGCAGAACTCAACTTAGATTCAGATTTTTCCTATTCACAACTATCTCTGTGATCCTGGACAAGTCATTCATAGTTCTAAACCTTAGTTCTTTCTTCTGGGAAATGAGAATAATAGTATTTACCTCCTAAAATTGAGAGAAGGATCAAAATAAGATTTTATTTATTTATTTATTTAATTTTTTGCTGAGGCAATTGGTGTCAAGTGACTTGCCCAGGGTCACACAGCTAGGAAGAGTTAAGTGTCTGAGGCCAGATTTGAACTCAGATCTTCCTGACTTCAAGGCTGGTGCTCTATCCACTAATCAACTAGATGTCCCCAAATAAGATAATTTTTGGGAACCTTTTGCAAGCCAGTTAATGTTTATATGTTATTTTAAAGTTTGCAAAGCACTTTATGTATCTTGTTTCATTTCATCCTCATGCTTACCCTGGGAATCAGGTGTTCCATTTTACAGATGAAGAAATTAAGGCTCAGAAAAATTAAGTAGCTTGCCCAAGTCACACAGCTAGTAAGTGTCTGAGGCCAAATTTGAACTCAGGTCTTACTAGTTTTCAGTCCAGCCCTCTATCCACTGAGCTGTCTTAGAATTTTAAAGCATTATAGAAAATGTCACTTATACAAATACCAGATGGGAGCAGAATGTCCCTATCAAGTTCACCTTTTCCCCTGCTCATTCTCTTCTTATTTCTTTGCTCTTTCTGTATTAGAAATCATCCCAGGCCTTAGATACCTTCAAACATTCAAGACCCAACAATTTCCAGCAGATTCTAATTGGCTTCTCCATTGCCCACACAACCTTCTTTGGCCCTGATTATTTCTTTCTCTTATCACAATTTTATCTCAACTCAGGAACTCCATCAGATCCCCAAATTTGGAAACTTTAGGTTGCTATCAAATTATTTATGTGCTCTGGGGTAGAACACATCTTTCAGAAAAACTCATTTTTATTTTCCCAGGATTGGAATATTCAATGTATTTCTACAGCAGTACTTTTCAATCAGCCTGTACCTCTGTCTGGAGCTGCAGACTGCCTAGAATACTAAAGTCTTGGGCAGAGAAATCAAGAAAAATAAAACCACCTATTCTCTGCCATCTTTGTCAGAGGCTTCCATGGCATTTGGGGAGATAGTCTCCTTTCTCTTCCAGTGTCCTTTGAAATGCTTGAATACTGTATGTGGTGAGACTTATCCATGTTTAAGTGAGGTGTGTGTGGGAGGGGATCTGTAGATTGCTTTGGAAAGTTTTAAACTATTAAAGACTTAAAAGTAGCAAGACTTTTGAGATGGTGTGTGTGTGTGCATGTATATGTCTCTGTCTCCCTTTCTGTCTCTTCTTGTATGTATGTATATATGTACATGTGTGCTTATATGTATTTGCATGTGTGCCTACATATATAGAGGGGTGCATTGTGTATATGAACATGGATTCACATATACATTTGTGTATATGTGTGTGCAGAAAAATTAGTGTTCATGTTATATCTGTTTCCCACTCACATTTTTTCCCAAGAATGACTGCAACATGTAGCTATTGTATGATTCTCATAAAAATTATATAAAAGAGAAAAAACAGTCCCAAGGGTCAGGAGTTAGTGAATTTCTCTTGATAATTTATTTTTTTTAATAAAGCTTTTTATTTGCAAAACATATGAGTGACCTTTCAACATTGACCTTTGCAAAAAAAA
>JAJPUD010000953.1:509366-527367 GCA_023553655.1 Myrmecobius fasciatus
TCTCCGGATATTGTGGATTTTTTTGCTTCAGAATCAGTCTAGAGGCTTCATATTTTGTTGGTTTGAGGGGAGGTTAGAGGAGGTTACAGAGAATCCTGTCTGATCTCCGCCACCATGGCTCCACCCCCGGAAGGAAGTTTGATAATTTATTTAAGAAATCTTTCCATCAATTTGGCTCAGTTGGGTCACTTGCCCAACTTTTTCTTGGCCAGTTTTCATTCCTAATGCTTTTCTCTATCTTATGAACAGATTATGCTAATGATCTTTCACTTATTTTCTCTGTAATATTTTACAAGTTTGTTGTATTTGCTTGAAAATCCCTAGCACTAAATATCATAATATTCCCAGTTCTTTCAGGAATAGACATATACAGTGAGCAGAAAAGTCTCTTTTTGATTTGGATTACTTACATTAGACAACCTTTGATTAAGTTTTCATTTGAAGAATGTTGCTATATTAAAGGAACAGGAATTGACACTTTGGGGACAAAATTCTAGAATTAATTATTAAATAGTTGGCTTATGAGTATTTAGAAAGGAAGAAAGTAATTACTAAAATTTAGTCTGGGTTCGTTAAGAACAAGCCATAACTTCTCCAAGAAGAGAAAAAGACCCGAGTCAATGTTGGGGAATCTGTGGGAAGATGACCCAGCAAAATGAACAATGAACTTATATGACAATAAATTAAATATCCATACACTTTGAATCAGAGATTCTCTTGTTAGCATAAATCCACAAAAGATCAATAATAAAGATGAAGACCAAAATGGAAAAAAATGAAAAATAAAAGTTATGTCCATTGGTAAAAAAAAAAATGGTTTTGTTTTTCCAAGTCATGGTACAACTAGATGAATAGAGGATTAGACCTGGAGTCAGGAAACCAGAGTTCAAGTTCAACCTTAAACACTGACTATTTGACCCTGGACAAATTATTTAACTTCTCAGTGCCTCAGTTTCCTCATTTATAAAAGGAGATAATAATAGCAATTACTATGCTACCCCCTCCCCCAAAGGATGATACTATTTGTTTGGTATCTTTTAAATCTGAAAGTTAGCTATTATTATTAATAGTATTATCCTATAAGAAATTAATCTGACAAATACAAGAAGCATGGGAAGACAAATTAATTGATTCCTTCAGATAAATAAAACAGAATAAAAAATCAATAAGCAGAATTACTATACTAATGTAGATGAAAAGAAAAATCACAACAAGAATTTGAAGCTAAATGCTGGTGAAATGAAAATGACCAAGTTTGAACCCAAAGAAGAACCATGAGATGGCACTAGCCTCCCTTCTTTGCAGAGATGGGAATTATAGATATGGAACACCATATATAATGTCAGACATTTGTGATATTTGGTTTGTTTTTCTCAACTGTCCTTTTTTTTCTCTTTAATTTTGTTATGAAGAATGACTCAGAGACGGAGAAAGAAGGTATACACTAAATAAAACATAGATGATTTTTTAAAAAAAAGATTCCAATAAAAAATAAAGGAACAAAATCCGGTCTCAGACACTTAACACTTACTAGCTGTGTGACTCTAGGCAAGTCACTTAACCCCAATTGCCTCAGCAAAAAATAAAAATAAAGGAACAAGTTATGATAGACTAACTTCACTTCTTTTTTGGACTAGGTTATTATAATAGAAGAGTAAGGAAATTCTTTGAATAGGGTATACCTTAAAAGGCATTTGAAAATAATCCATTATAATATCTTGAGGAAAAGAAGTCCTTCAATAAGAGGAAAGAGCCCATTGAAGTCAGAGTTACATTTAAATCCTTTCTCTGCCATTGACTACCTGGGGGATCTTAGGCTAGTCATTCTAATTCTCTCTGCCTCAGTTTCCCATTTATAGAATAAGATTATCTTTCCAACTCTTAATTTATTATCCTATGAAAAATTATGAGGCAGCTATATGGCACAGTGCATAGTTGGACTACTCTGGATGAGCCACTTAACTTCTTTGTCTCAGTTTCCTCTTTCGTGAAGTGGGTATAATAATAGCATTTACCTTCCATGGTCATTGTGAAGATCAAATGAGATAATCATGAAGCACTCAACAAAGAATTGGGAAAATGGTCACCACTTTATAAATATTAGTTATTAGATAGATATTAGATAGAATTAAATAGAAAGGAGATAATATAGTTTAGAAGAGTTCAGAAGTGTTAGAATAGCCAGAACCAAAGTGTGTTGATTGATGTTTACCTAGCAAAGAAATCTTTACAGCAGTGGCAAAGGAAACTAGCAAACACTGGATCAGTTGTGTTCAATATTTTAATCAATGACTTGGATAATGTATATGTTTGTATAGGTTGTATAGACTGCATGATTATGACACATGTATAATACAAAGCTGGAAAGGAGAGTTAATATATTTAATAATAGAAAAAAAATCATCTTGGAATCAAGCTCTAATAGTAATTTGTAGGGATAAATATCAAGTTCTCTTCCTGGGTTCAAAGAATTAGTTGCACAAAGACAGTATGAAAAGAGGCAGATGTAGACAATTCTTATGGAGAAGACTTGGAATTTGGTGGAACAGAAATTTTATCAGTGGTATAAAGTAGCAATCAAAAAAAAATAAGAGACATTTACAAGCTGGGATACATCTAGAGAAAGGGATCAGTATGCTAAAAGAAATAGTTTAAAACCATACAATAAACAGACTAGTAAAAGAAATTAAGGATGGAAAAGAGAAGGCTTGGGGCAAGGGTACCTAGAGAACATTATAATAGGCTTTTAATGTTTGGAAGCTGTCCTATGAAATAGGAATGGTCCTGGTTCTCCTTAATCCCAGGGGGCTGATTAGAACAATAAGAAAAAGTTAGAGGGAAGAGTTTAGGTCTCTACAATGAATAATTTCCTAAGTCCAAAATAAATGGGCCTCCTTGGGCCGAAGTTTAGTGATGTCTTCACTGCTGAAGGTATTCAAGTAGAGGGTGAGTCATGCTTTGCTAAAATTTCATAGTCTGTTACAGATTTAGGTTAGATCAGGGGTTCTTAACTTTCCATTTGTGAATCTTTATTAATAGATGAATAAACTATTTATTTATAGTTGGTTTCCTCTTCAATACTCTCAGTTTTATTCATTTAAAAACCATTTTGATAAGGGATCCATATGGTAAAGGAGTTCAGAACCCCAAAAAAGATTAAGACCCTCTAGACTGGATGACTGTTGAGATTCCTTCCAATTCTAAGACCCCATGATCATTGAGCTGATGATTTGTGGACTTAATTATTTATAAAAATTAGCATCGATATGCTACTTTTAAAATTATTATTCTATTAAAATTATTAGGTGTTTAAGAAATACTTCAATCAGAATATAGTAGGTGGTGAAGAAAGTAAGATGGAGTGAGGCACACTAGTGAACTAATGACCCCAAACCCTTCTTGCCCAACTTTAAAAAGTCACATTATGAGGAAGTCTTGTTAGGCTATTTCCAATTCCACCATCTTCCAAGCCTGATGCTCCAAAGCTCCAAAGCACCAGGGAGTTTCTGGAATTTGATATAAACTTGCCTAAGAAAGATGAAAATCCAAATTAGCAAAATATGTTGTCTCTGTCTCCCTTTACTCTTTCACCTCCACTATGTTTTTTAGAGTTTTAATTTCCTATAAGTAAGGAACATTTGGCATGGAAAGTTCTTTCAAAAATTTAACAAAGCTTCTGTAATTTAATGTCTGTAAATTATAGTAATTTATAGTCTGAAAGGGTTTCCTAAGACACTGAAAAGTTAAATGCTCTCTCTATTATTACATACACAGCTTGTCTTTGTCAAAAGTGGGATTTGAATCCAGGTTTTTCTGATTTTGGGCAGCAAGGTGGTACAGTGCCTGGAGTGCCAGGTCTGAAGTCAGAAAGACTCATCTTTGTGTGTTCAAATCTCAGATACTTCTGACCTTTGTGATGCTAAGCAAGTCACTTAACCCTATTTGCCTCATTTTCCTCATCTATAAAAAGAGCTGGAGAAGGAAATGGCAAAATTACTCCATTATCTTTGCAAAGAAAATCCCAAATGGGGTCATGAAGAGTCAGACATGACTGAAATACTGAATAACAACTTTCTTGACTAAATCTGACCTTTTATACTCTACCTTTTTATTCAATTCATGGAAATGGCAATTTCTCCAAATTGAATGTTCCTATGTCACTACCTATAAAAGTCATGCATCCAGTGAACTAAACTCCCAGTTTATAAAGTACATTATCTGAAGTGCAGACCTCCCTAGTTTATTTCTCAGTGACATTATCACTTAAATAGTTCCTTTAAAAATGTCTTCCTCCCTCTGGTGACCTTTAGCAATATCAGGCTCACCTATTTTCAATATTTCCAAACAAAATCATTGCACAACAACTCTTTTTTTAGAGAGAAGCATCTGTGTGATAAAGATTATGTGCCAAATTAATAGGAGTTTTCCCAACTCTTAAAAGTTATGGAGTAGATATAGCAATGAGACTCAACTTTGGACACCATGCTAAAGAAAGAAAAGGCTTTAAGTAGATTGGAAGACTTCACAGAAAACATCTCATACAAAGATTCTTTCATTTCCTTACTGGTTAAAGTGTTTTTCATATAATTGAGTACTGCATTTTGTTTCTGCATCTATTGTTATCATATGATTTTACATTGTTTTGTTATTTTTATTAATTTTGAACATTGATTTCCCAGTGTAGAACCAACCATATTTCATTCTTGATAAACCCAATTAAGTAATGATCTTAGATTGAAGGATTTCTATAGTCTCTTTCTATAGTCTCTTTTTGCAATAAATCATGCAACAAAAAGATTACCAAAATTCACTGAGGCAAATTTCTACATCGATATCCATTAATGATAATAGAATGTGGATTTTATTCTATGTTTTATCTTTCCCAAGTTTGGCTAGCTGCACCTGATTCCTTTCAGAAAAGTTTGGCAAGACGACTTATTTATTAATTCATTCATTTGTTTGTTTCTTTGTTTACTTATTTATTCATGTATTTATGTATTCATTTATTAGTTTTGAAATTAGAGGTACCTTTTTAAAATATTTGATAAAATTCACTTGCAAAGTTTAATTATCTTTACTCCTATCCTCTTTGATATTAAATTTATGACTTCATTTCATTTCCAGAGGTTATTTACGTTCATTCTTTCCTAAATTGTTAGTGGGTATGTTTTAGATTTCTAAAACGATCCATCCTACTTTTTTTTTTTAACTTGGAATATAGTTGGATATATTAGGATTTTTTTTTAAATTTCCTATCGATTATAAATCTTCCCTCCTCATTTTTAAGCTTGGAAATTTGATTTTCTTTGCCCTTTAAAAAGTTAGATTAGATAATAGTTGTCCACTTTTTAATCTTAAAATGCCAACTCTTAGCTATGCCTCAGACATCAATATGATTTTTGGCATATTTCTCTCTCTTTTGATTTTATAACCATCTTTTTTAATGCTTATTTTTTGTTTGTTGGCTCCCTAATTAAGTAGGTGCCCAATTCATCAGTCTTCTCATTTTCTCTTTTGTTAATGTTTTGAGATATGCATTTTCCTCTAAAGTTTACTTTAGTTGCTTCTAAAAAATTTAATCATAACATCTCACTTTTATGCTCTTCAGTATAATTCATTTTCATTATTAATCTTTGATCTCCTTATTCAGAATATCATTATTTAATTTCAATTAATTCTTCACATTTTGTTCATTTTTCATTTACTAATTATAATTATGATATGCTTTAGCCTATGATGCATGTGTTCAATATTTCAACCTTTTTACATTTGAATCCTTTGTATCTCATGATATTACATTTGTAAAAGTGTCAGGTTATGCTGAAAAATATATTCCAAAATCCTCAATCGTAGTTAATGAAATGTAAACTCATTATTTTTTATTGTTAATCTTTTTGTTTGATTGTCACATTAAAAACTTGTATCACTTACAACTATAGTCTCACTATCTATGTCTTTTTTATATTTCAGTCAGCTTTTTTTTTGCTTTATATTTATAATTCTTAACAGTTTTTTTGTCATGAATTCCTTTGTGAGCGTATTGAAATAATGAAAACTTTTAAAGAATATTTTTAAAAGCACAAAATAAAATGCATAGGATTTACAAAAAAAACAAGATATCAAAATATAATTACCAGAGCTGTTTTTTTTAAGTTCATAGACCCCAAGTTTAAAAAAAAAAAACAAAGTTAGATGCTCTGTCACTATTGAGTATATGCTAGAACATGTTCCTTTAGACTTTGGCAAAGTAGAAGAGTGTAAAGAGCAAAGTCACAGAGATGCTTGTAAGTGTAAATAAAGCATTCTACACCTTGTAAATTATCTGCATTTTTGAAAAAATCAATTGCATATGAAGAAGATGGAAAACCTCCTGATCCCACTTCCCTTAGATTCATTAATTCACTGCCTTTGCCCCCCAAATATTCATTTGCATAGACCAACCAGCAGGATTCGGGGAAATGTATTAGGTGTGATACCCCTTATGGGAGTAAGCTAGATCTGAACCAGAAGCAATTGTTGAAATAGAGAAGTCATCCTTTTTTCCCCACTAGCCCAGGAGAGCATAAATCTAAGCACTCAGAGCTAAGAGAGCAAAATAAGAGAGGATTCTAATAATGTGAGACAATGAATCTCTTCTATTTCTGGAAGAACCAAATAGCACTCTAGTGGAAGGAGCACAGGAGGATCCAGATAAGTCTAAGGATGGAAACAGTGAAAATTGCAGTTGCCCATCTATGAATGAGCTCAGGGAATTCAAGGAATCAACCCATCCAACAGACATATCATGTACCTTGTAAAGATTCTATGGGAAAATAAATTCTGAAGATTGAGTTACTTTGGCCACGTATATTCCTACATGTGAGTGACTAGCTTTATACTTCAAGTTTGTGCCCAATCTTCTCACTACTACCTTCCACAGACTCAATGAATTCCTCCTAACCCCACCTGGAAATTCATAACTTCACTACCTTTGCCCCAATCATTCATTTGTGTATTTATGGAAACTCAGTATGTATTTTGGGGGAAGTATACTGTGGAGAAATGGTTTGTAGTAATTATTCTTCCCCAAAACATTTAAGTAAATATTTTTCCTAAGAGCTAAATGAATCTGCTGGAGGACTGTCAGAGGTAGAAATTGTGAGCTTCAACATTAATACTAGTCATTCACAAGGTTACCCCTCAAAATAAAAAAATTTACAAAGAAAATTAAGAAATTAAGCAGATACCTTCTAGGATTTCAAAATGGCTTCAAGAGAGCAAACGTGGGGGTAAAATGCAGAGTTGCTGCTATTGTTCAGTTGCTTCAGTGGTGTCCAACTCTTTGTGATCTCATTTGGGGGTTTTCTGGCAAAGAGCATATATATATATATATATATATATATATACATATACATATACATATGTATATATATGTATATATATATACATATACATATGTATATATATATGTATGTATATATATATACACACACACGTGTGTGTGTGTGTGTGTGTGTGTGTTCTTAGCTAGGTGGGGCAATGGATAACCTACTAGACCTGAAGTGAGGAAAATGACTGAAAATCCATTCTCTGACACTCACTAGCTGGAACTAGCAAGTCATTTAACTTCTGTATGCCTCAATTTCTTCAATTCTAAATTGGAAATATTAATAGCACCTATGTCCTAATGTTGTGAGGATCAGAAAAGATATTTCCAAAATGCTTAGTGCAATAGCTGACACATAATAAAGCACATAATAAATGCTTGTTCCCATCTTCCTCCCTTGCTTCCACTTCACCATGTTGCTTCCCTTGCTAATTGTGACATTACTTTTCAAAAGCAGTAACTATGACTTTTTAGGGGAAATGACACCAAAGGATGCTGATAAATCAATGGAGGAAAAATCCTAGCTTTCTGTTATTGGTAATTTTTTATTTGTTTTTTTATTTTCCTAATTTTTTTACATTGAAAAAAAAGTGTTTTCAAAAGAATGCCTTTTTTTAAAAAAGAGAGAAACATTGTCTGAAATAATACACATTCGAAATATCTCAACCAAACAAAAGAAAATCATAAAAAAGGAACCAAAAAAAGTCAATATGATGTCATTTCCTTTACCATGCAACTGTTGATTTTGGATTACTTTTTCACAATGAAAATGGAAATTTATAATCAGCAAAAAAAAAAAAAAAAAAAAAAAAAAAAAAAAAAAAAAAAAAAAAAAACTCTTGATTAAATTCCCATCTTAATGAAAAGTGAAAAGTATGGCAGTTATCACTAGAGGGAGCTGGTTTTACATAAAATTAGAGAAACCTGCTGTATAAAGGGGAAGAAAAGCAATATTGGGTTCTTATTTTCTAAATTCATGTAAAATTCCATTTTTGAAACATCCTCTTCTCTTAAAGGATGTTAGTTGGCAAATAATGTGCATACATATTCAAGCAAAACAAATACAAATGTTTGCATTATTGCTTACAAACGTACATGTATATATATATATATATATGTGTGTGTGTGTGTGTGTGTATATAAATGCATATATACATGCATATGTGCAATGCTGTATATGCATATATTCATGATTTCATTTTTCTTTTTCTCTGAGATCATCTAGTCTAATTTCTTCATTTTTAGTATAGATGGAATAACTGAAGCTTAGAGACTTTAAGCAATAGTATCTTCAATTTAACAAGTATTTATTAAGTTCCTAACATATGCAAGGTACTATGTTCCTATTGGAATAAGAAAACAAACAAAAAAAATCAGTTCTTATTCTAAGAGGGAAGGAAAAAAGATTCACAAAAACCTTTTAATAAAATATATAAAGTCATTTGAGCCACAGCAATGCAAGACTACTCGATTTTTCCCCCTCAAATTTATAAATTTACTGTGAATCTTTTTGATCTTATTTTTATAAAACTATTTAGTAAATTTCTACACAGTACCACTTCTTAAGGGCTGACAAAAATGGTGAGTACAGAATATAGAATTATAATCAGAAATCAAAAGTATTAGAAATGGAACAGTGCTACCAAGCAATTATTAAATGCCTACTATATGCCAATCATTAAGCTAAGCCTAGGGATATACAGTTAAAATATTAGAAAGTCCTTGAAAGTCTTGAAGTATTTAGACTCTTTTAGGGAGAAGGCATGGTATCTACATACCTAATAATTAATGCAAAATAGGAGAATGAAGGGATAGGAGCACAAAGAGAGGATGATAGGAAAATGAGGTAGAGATATAGGAATCATTTAGTCTAAACTCTTACCCCAATAAGAAGATGACATCTTCCTTCTTACCCAACATTTAGCACAGTTCCTGGCATGTAGTAGGTGTTTAATACCCTTGTCCACTCCAAGCCAGCACATGGAATGGATTTGCCTCCAGTAGAGCTTAAAATTCCTAGGATGGGGTCCTCCTCCCCCAACTTTACATAATCTGATCTCCTATCTCCATCTTTTTGGGGAAGGAACCTAAAATCCTCAGTTCACTGGGATTCTCCAACTTTTTCATCCTTTCCCAATGGTGTTGAGAGGGAGCCCACCAAGTAAAGTAGAACTATTTATAAGATTTTGACAAGTTGGTCCTTGCCAGCTACAATCCTTCTGAAAGATGAACGACCTCCAGGTTTTACTCTGTACATTTGCAGCGGCAGAGCCTCCAGACCTTGCCAGCTATCTTTTTGTTATGTTTTCTAGATTTTTCAGGTACTGCCATGTGATCTTCCACTGAACCTAAAGCAGTACATATCCAGAATTCTGCCTAGAGGCAGGAAGAGTGAGTTCAAATGCTATTTCAGACATTTGCCATCATGCCATATGGCTAAATCAGTTAACCGCTGTCTATCTCAGTTTCCTCAATTGTAAAATGGGAATAATTTTAGCATCTACTTTCCAGGGTCATTATGAGGATAAAATAAGATAATATTTGTAAAACACTTAACACAGTGCCTGGAATATAATAACCACTTAATGTTGTTTTTTCTTCCTTCCTTTCTCCTTCCCTTCCTTCTTTTCTTCCTTCCTTCCTTCTTTCCTCACTCCCTCCCTTCTTCCTTCCCTTTTTTCCTTCCTTCTTTTCTACCTTCTTTCCTTGTTTCCTTCCTTGCTTCTTTCCTTCCTTCTTCACTCCTTCACTTCTTCCCTCCTTCTTTCTTTCCTTCCTTTCTACCTTCCTTCTTTCTTTCCTTCCTTTCTACTTTCCTTCTTTCTTGCTTCTTTCCTTCCTTCCTCACTCTCTCCTTTCTTTCCTTTCTTCCATCCTTTCTTCCCTCCCTCCTTCTCTCCTTCCCTCCCTTCTTTCTTTCCTTCCTTCCTTCCTTCCTTTTTCCTAATGATTTAAGGTTCTTGCCTTTGATAATGCTGCTGCACAATTAAGAATCTGGAGGTTTTTTAAGTGTCATGAAGTTGAACATATGTAATGTGTCCTTCAATTAAAGTATTCATTTCTTGAGTTGAGTGATGTCTCCTTTCTCTTTGGCTTGGCATGTATAAATCAATTGATGAATTTTTTTTTTGTTCTTTTCATTTATTCATACAGAAAGGAATCCTATATTCAAAACAGTTGGCAAAGCCGACTATTATATAAATGCCTCCCATCCTATTGCAGACAGAACAAATAGTTCAACAATTCTCTCTAACAACTTATTGATTAAAAAAAATAGAACAATAGGAGGAGAAATGAATGGCTTCTAATGGCAGAGAAACAAGGATATATAAAAGAGACAGATTATTATCTTTGCACTTAAGTCTCATTAGGTAAATAACTCATTATGAGGAAAATGGTAATGATAATCAACTGCTTTTGATTAACATGAAAATTAAGTAAAATTAAATATAAATGTATTCCATAAAGGATTACTGATAACCTTACGCAAGAGGAATGGCCAATATCTAGGCTACAACTTTGATGTATCTTCTCTATTCCTGGATGTCAAACTTTCAGACTTATACAATTTTGTATTCCATTTTCAAGAATGTTGCCTTGATCTTCGAAGACAATAAATTCTTATTGAGCTAGTACATTTCTGGATAAGGCTATATGTAGTGTGCCTAATACAGCCATTTTGATACTTTTCTAGCCCAATCAACCAACTGATATGTCCCCAGGATTGGGTTAAGGCATGATGCTATAAATAAAAAGCAAGAGAGTCCCTGCTTTCAAAGAATGGCACTTTTAATTGTAAAGCACACCAGGAATAAATATAGATCATATACATTGATGGGAATGGATGATGGTATTTTAGGATTATCATCTTTCACCACTCCCCCACAGAATTAGAGTGTCACACTGTCATTTTGTCACAAAAGTAAAAGATTTCACATATGTCACTTACCTGTAGCAATCAAAGGGAATAAACCCCTTAATGCAGCATTTTCAAGTTAAATTGACAATGTTTCTCTGAATGAAGAATAGGGATGAACTTGTTTTGTTTTGCTTTTTTCAGATGAAAAGATGATGTAATTTGTTCAAAGTCCTATTGTTGTCAGAAAAAGAACTGATTTTTTTTTTCCTTATAGAGACACAACTAGGGTAAAATAACTGGAACTTTGTTCCACAGTGCCAAAATTTTGTGGAACAATAATTTAACACAAGCATTCCTTCATCATAAAAAAAAAACTTAAGAAAACTGAAATATACCTGCAATTTCATCAATTCATTCTTTCCAAGGATACAGATCCATGTGCCATCCTTTCTATACAACTCTTTTCCATAGACATGTCACAATGTCACACAAAGCCTATCCAACATGATACAGACCTTCTTCATTCTCTCTTGACATTGTGAGAGTATTAGTCAAACATTCTGATCATTGGTCTGTCATCCTTCTTTCTTTCCCCATGAATAGCCTATATTCTCTCCCCATCATAAAATTCCTTGATGTGCTCCTTTGGCTAAATGTTATACAGCAAGCTCGTGCATCTCTCTAAATCTTCCACATGATTTTTCCATGATTCATTTTTAAATTTTACAAGTTTTATTCCTTGGCTAACTGCTAAATAACAATGTCAGAAGAATTATAGTTTTGGATGCTACCTTGGGTTTCATGGAAAGTTTGATTTTAATACCATGATCTGAATTATGGAGATGTGTCTTCCAGGAAAGAATTATGAAAGAAACTGAAATACAAAGTCTTTACAGTTTTCCAAAGGCAATCCAAAACATTTTTCTCATATTCTGAGACCACTTTGTCTCTCTTCATTATCTTCCCTGTTAAAAATTCTAATGGACAAGCTCTGTAGAATGTTCATCCAAATGCAAATTGAAATCTAGGTAATAGGCATTCTTCAACTTGTTCTTTCTTATGTAGATAGACAGACTTAATCTTGTAAGTAATTACCATGCAATGGGTTCAATGCAATCAATACAATGTCATCTGGAAACAGAAGTAACTGGAGGTTTCATCTCCTCAGAGAATTCTTCAATTCCGATATTGTGGTGGATCATCTGTCATAGTAGCAAAATCTTTTCATGGACATACATCAACGTGTTTTACTCCTTGCCTGATTTTTATGATGAGTGGATAATCAAAAAGTTTTTCAAGGAATATTAAATGATTTTAGTGTGTGGATAAGAGCCAAATTGTTTGAAAAAGCACGTCAGACACGATTATACTCTTTCAAATCCAATACATTTCCATTACCAATAAATGACAAGGAAAATGGGATCTTATGTTTTCTGTATCTTTCAGTTAATTATGAAATGGTAAAGATATAGTCCATGACTGAATATCATTTGCAAAATCCTGCTGGGTCCCTACTTATATGCTCCTCATGGATATTCTCCATTCATATAGAAATGACTCATAAGATTTTTTTTTTTAGATGAGAGAGTAGAGACATAGGTCAGTAGTTGTTCATGGTCTCTTGGTCACCTTTGATTTTTTGCTATTGCTAGAATCTGACATCTACCCCATGCCTTTGATATCTTCCCCTTCTTCAGCTAAACTGCTATGTCAATTCTTCCACACCTTTACAATCATGTCATTTCAAGCACAGATCTCAAGAACAGATTGGTTCTAATTCTAATGGATAAGCTGTATAGAACGTTCATCCAAATGCAAGTTGAAATCTGGGTAATAGAAATTCATCAACTTGTTCTTTCTCATGTGGATAGACAGATTTAATCCTGTAAGTAAGTACCATGCAATAATCAATACAAGGTGATCTGGAAACAGAAGCATCTGGAAGACTTTACCTCCACAAGGAATTCTTCAATTTAGAATATTTCTTTTTCCATCTCTATTCTCTTTTGACTTTACTTTTTTACTTTTTTATTATGCAATCTTCTCTCTATTTTTATCCTTATATGTCCTTGAAATCTCATTGCCTGACCAAATATTTCCCTAAGCTTTCTTTGAACTGGTTTTACTCTCTATTTTCTCTTTTCCCTTTATGATATCATACTGTTCCTAATTGTTCATCATCACTCTTTGTAAAATTTGACAAATATTCTAACCCAGTGCCATTTGATTAATGATCTCTCCTCATTTGGCAAGTATGTCAGATTTATTGTCCAAGGTGCTTTATAGCATCCTCTGGTCACTTCATTGTGGCCATTAATTTACATTGATTAAACTCCTGGAACAAAGTATTTTATTCAGTGTTAATTTTCCTACTGTTCATTTAATAGTCACTATATAGTAACTAATTTATTATGGATTTGTCAAAATTATTTCTTGTATCATTTTCCCAGTATGAATTATACTTTGTCAAAAATTACTTTTTATAACATTTTCACAGCATGAATTATACTATACATTTGGAAATATGAAAGGCAGCAGAGCCTAGTAAATAGAGAACTCACCCAGAAATTAGGAAGGTTCTGGGTTCAAGTCTCAACTTGAATGTATATTATATCTATGAGACCCTGGGCAAACCATTTAACTATAAATGTTCTAAAGACAACTCCCTTAATAGTACATTGCAAAAAATAGACCAACCTGCATTAGTTGAGGGAATTTCCTCACCCAGGGGCTCCCTATACCAAAAAAAATCATAGGTTTTCTCCCTAGCCTTTCTGAAGGCAGAATTCAAATGCTTATCAAGTGACTATTGCTTATATCTTTCTTGCTACAGAGATAACTCATAGGCCTTAGAAAACTTTTCAAGACAAGCACATATCAGTTAAACATTTATTAAATGCCTATTATATGCCAGAATTATGGAGAGTCAAAGGAAGATTAAAAAATATATATCATTGATCTCTACGAGCTCATGGGCTAATGGTATAGACAAAATGAATATGAGAATGTACAAACAAGTTATATACATGATAAATTGGAAATAATAAAGAAGAGGAAAGGCATTAGACTTGAAGGACAGGGAAAAGCTCTTTATAGCAGGTGCAATTTTAGCTGGGATTTGAAGGAAATCAGACAGCAAACATGGGGCAGAAGAGAATTCTAGACATGAGAAAAAAGTGTGAAAAGAGCCCACATAAAGAGAGAATGTTTTGTTCAAGGAATAGCAAAAAGGACAGTTCACTAATGCCGTAGCAGAATATGTTGGTGGGTGTAAGCTGAAAGAATGAAAAGTGGGTTAGGGAGAGGGGAAGGGAAAGATGTTATAAAAGGCTTTGATTTACAGAAGATTTTCTATTTGATCATGGAGGTAATAAGAATCCACAGAAATTTACTGAATATGGGGGTGACAATCAGATTATGTTTTAGAAAGATCACTTTGACATCTAAGTGGAGGATGAACTGGAGTGGAGAGAGACTTATGCAGACAGATAAATGAGGTAGGCTTTGGTAATAGTCCAGGACTGGGGAGAGAAGGGTCTGCATCAGAGTGATAGTAGTATGAAAGGAGAGAAGGGGATCTATATGACAGGTGTCACAAAGGCAAAATTTACAGACCTTGGCAACAGATTGGATATGAGAGAAATTAGACTGAGGAATTGTGAAATATAGCTAGACTTTGAACCTCAGTAACTTAGGGTGGGGGATCATACCACTAGAGAAGTTAAAAAGATGATTTGGGGAAGGAATAAAGAGAATGAGTTTAATTTTGAATATAGTGAGATTTTTGTTTTCTGTTCAGTTGTAACTCATTCTTTGTGACCTCATGGATCAAAGCATACTAGAACCTTTTATCTCCTACTATCTCTTGAGGTCTGTCCAAATTCATGTTCATTGTTTCCATGACAATATCTATCCATCTCATCTTCTGCCATCCGCGGTTCCTTTTGCCTTTAATCTTTCCCAGCATGGAAGTCTTTTCCAATCAGTCTTGTCGCCTCATAATTTGGCCAGAATGTTTAAGTTTCAGTTTCAGTATTTGACCTTCCAGTGAAAAGTCTGAATTAATTTCTAAAAGTATTGACTGATTTGATCTTCTTGCTGCCCTAGGAACTATCCAAAATCTTTGCTTGCAGCACAATTTGAAAGTGTTGATTCTGCAGGACTCATCTTTGCTTAGAATTCCTCTCTCACAGAAATACATCACTAATTGAAAAAAAAATAGCTTTAACTTATATGAACCTTTCCTGGAAAGGTGATGTCTCTATTTTAAGGATGCTGTCCAGATTCACCATAGCTTTCCTTTCAAGGAGCAAGCATCTTTTAATTTCATGACTGCAGTCTCTTTCTTTGAGACCAAGAATATAAAATCTGACACTGCTTCTATTTCTTCTGCCCTTATTTGACAAGAAGCGATTGGGCTAGTTGTCAAGATCTTATTTTTTTGTTAAACTTCAAGCCAGGTTTTACATTTTTCTCTTTCACCATCATTAACAGGCTTGTAAATTATTCTTCACTTTCTGCCAGCAGAATGAAATCATCTCCATATTTGAGTTTGTTGATATTTATCCTGGACAACTTTTATTCCAGCTTTTAATTTATCCCTTCTCGCATTTCTTATGATGTATACCGCATATGAGTTACATAAATTAGGTGACAATGTACAGCCTCATACCTTTTTTTCTAATCTTAAACCATACACTTGTTCCATATTCAGTTCTAGCTGTTGCTTCTTGACTTCACAGGCTCCTCAGACAAAAGTAAGATGATCTGATATTTTCATCTCTTTGAGGACTTGTCACACAGTCAAAGACTTAGTATAGTCAATGAAGCAGAAGTAGATATTTTTTCTGGAGTTCTTTACCTTCTCCACAATCCAGTAGATGTTGGCAATTTGGTTTCTACTTCCTCTGCCTCTCTGAAAGTCATCAGGCTCTTCTGGTAATTCTTGGTCCACATATTGCTGAAGGCTAACTTGCAGAATCTTAAGCCAACCCAAAGTGTAATTGTTTGATAATTTGACCATTCCAAACATTGCCCTTCTTTAGAATTGGGACACAAACTGGTCTTCTCCAATCCAATGGCCCCTGCTGAGTTTTCCAAATTTGTTGGCCTATTGAATGCAACACTTTAACAGCATCATCTTTTAGAATTTTAAATAGCTCAGCTGGAATTCTATTGCCTTCACTACTTATTTTTAGCAATACTATTCTCCATGATGTCTGTTTCTAGATCAGTAACCACACCACCTTTTCTGTATAGTTCTTTTGTGTATTCTTTCCATTTCTTCTGAATATCCTCTTTGCTTCTGCTAAGTTCCTGTCATGTTTGTCTTTTATGAAGCTCATTTTTACATAAAACATTCCCTTGATATTTCTAATTTTCTTGAAGAGATCTTTTGTTTTTCCCATTCTATTGTTTTCTTCTATTTTATTACATTGCTTATTTAAGAAAACCTTATCTTTCCTTGCTATTCTCTGGAATTCTGCATTCAATTGGGCATATTTTTTCCTTTCTCCTTTATTTTTTGTTGAGCCTCATCAAACAACCATTGTGTGTTCTTGCTTTCCTTTTTCTTAGGGTTATTTTGTTGTTGTGGTTGTTGTCTCCTGCACAATATGATAAACCTCTGTACTTAGTTCTTCAGACATTTTATCCAGATCTAATCTCTTAGTCTATTCTTAACTTGCATGTCAGAGTCACAAGGGATGTTATTTAGGTCACACTTAGTTGGTCTGATAGTTTTCCCTACTTCTTTTCAGCTTTGGCCCAGCTGCTTCATTAGTATTGGAGCTTTTTGTACTTGTCTACCACTCATCCCTAATAATGTATTCAATGCCTTTGGACTTTCTGATGTCATCCTTTTAATCATTTTTATACTGTTCATGGAGTTTTCTTGACAAAGATATTGGAATGGTTTTCCATTTCCTTCTCCAATGGATTACCATTTGGCGGAACTCTCTATTTTGATCTGTCCACTTTGAGTAATTCTTCATGGCATAGTGGATAGTTTCACTAAGCTATGGAAGCCCATCTGCCAAGACAAGTGATCCAGAGGGGGTATAGGGAGTTTAGATGCCTAAAAAGTAAATAAATAGTTTGAAATGTTCAGTGGCCAGTTGGAGATGTGATGCTAAAACTCATGAGAGAGATTAGGGCTGAATAAATACACTTAAGGGTCACCAGTATGCAGATAATTGAATCTAAGGCAGCTGATGAGACAACCAGTTGAGAAAGTATAGAAGGAGAAGAAAATAGGGACCAGGATGGAGGCCTATAGGATGCTGAGTGTTAAGGAATAGTCATGACCTGAATGAAGATCCAGAAAAAGTCTGTGAAAGAGTGGTCAGAGAATATCCATAATCATAAAAACCTAAAGAAACAAAAATATCAAGGAAAAGAGGATGGCAGTGTCAAAGTCTGCAGAAAGGTCAAGTAGGATAAAACACAACTTGCTTTGGTAAGGGATTGTTAGTAACTTTAATGTAGTAGTTTCAGTTGAATGATGGAATCAGAAGGCAAATTAGAGAGTCAAGAAGAGAGTGAATATAGAGAAAATGGAAGAACCTATTGTGGATTGCCTTCTCGTGGAATTTGGCCACAAAAAAAGAAGAGATGGGGGCAGCTAGGTGGTGCAGTGGATAGAGCACCAGCCCTGAAGTCAGGAGGACCTGAGTTCAAATCTGGTCTCAGATACTTAACATTCCCTAGCTGTGTGACCCTGGGCAAGTCACTTAACCCCAATTGCCCAATTGCCTCAGCAAAAAGAAAAAAAAAAA
>JAJPUD010000954.1:0-14185 GCA_023553655.1 Myrmecobius fasciatus
TTGTTGAAGAGAACCATGTCCATCAAAATTGATCATCGTATAGTCTTGTTGCTGTGTATAATGTTCTCCTGGTTCTGCTGATTTCACTCAGCATCAGTTCATGCAAGTCTCTCCAATCCTCTCTGAAATCCTCCTGTTGGTCATTTCTTACAGAACAATAATATTCCATAACATTCATATACCATAATTTATTCAGCCATTCTCCAATTGATGGGCATCTTTTCAATTTCCAGTTTCTTGCCACTACAAAAAGGGCTGCCACAAACATTTTTGCACATGTGGGTCCCTTTCCCTCCTTTAAAATCTCTTTGGGATATAGGCCCAGTAGAAACACTGCTGGGTCAAAGGGTATGCACTGTTTGATAGCTTTTTGAGCATAGCTCCAAATTGCTCTCCAGAATGGTTGGATCCGTTCACAGTTCCACCAACAATGTATCAGTGTCCCAGTTTTCCCACATCCCCTCCAACAGTTATCAGTATCATTTCCTGTCATTTTATCCAATCTGACAGGTGCGTAGTGGTATCTCAGAGTTGTCTTAATTTACATTTCTCTGATCAATAGTGACTTGGAGCACCTTTTCATGTGACCGGAAATAGTTTCAATTTCTTCCTTCTGAAAATTGTCTGTTCATATCTTTTGACCATTTGTCAATTGGAGAATGGCTTGAATTCTTATATATTTGAGTCAATTCTCGATATATTTTAGAAATGAGGCCTTTATCTGATGATTTTTTCTCAGTCTTTCTCTTCCTTGACCTCTCTCTATACCTTTTGCCACTGCTAATTTTCCTGTTCTTGATACTCTTTTCTCTCTAGTTTTCCAGGACACCATCCTCCACCAGTTCTCCTCCTATCTGTCTTACTGCCCTTTCTCAGTCTTCTTTGCAAGATCTTCATCCAGGTTATGCATAATAACTATGGATGTCTCACAGGGCTCTGTCCTGGGCCTTCTTCTCTTTGCCCACTATCAACTTCCACATAGTTGATTACCATCTCTCTGCTGATGATTGACAGATTGATTTATCCACACCTAATCTCCTGTATTCTAGATTTACACCTGAAGCTTAACTTGTCCCAAACTAAATTTATTCTCTTTACCCCAAAATTCTTCCCTCTCCAAACTTCCCCAATTTTAGTTTGGAAAAGAAGTGTAATACACTTGGGTGGGACTCCTGAGTACAACTGGAATCAAACTAAAATGTAATTGAGTAATATTATACAAATAAAAATATAATAAAATATAGATACATATTTTCAAAAAAGAAAGTTTATTGATATGTTCTTTTATCACCTGTCTTTAGAATCAAACCTAACATCTGTTTGGCATTCAAAACCATATCCCTCACCATCAGATTTCCTCCTACCTCTCCACTTTACATTTTTTTAACTTTTATTTAACTTTTTTCTAACACTTTACTTGTCTTTATGGACTCTGCAATTCAGTGACATTTGCCTTCTGGTATCTTCACATAAGATGTTTCACCACCTGAGTCTAGGCATGTTTACAAGATGTCTCCCACATCTCAAATTCTTTCCTTCTTCATATCCATTTCTCATATTTTCTAGTTTCCTTCAAGCACCACCTAAAATTTCATTTTCCACTCCTGATACCCATTAATGCTAGTGCCTTCCTTCCATTGGTTCTCTTAAATTTATCTTGCCTATATCTTGCTTATACATATATGTTTTCATGTCATCTCCCCTATTAGCTTGTGAACTTCTAGAGAGCAAAAGCTGAGTTTTGCTTTTCTTTTTATCTCTAATATTTTACACAGGGCCTAGCACATAGTAGGCACTTCTTAAGTTGACTGACTGACTGAACTGGTAAAGGCCATGTGCTTTGATAAAAGGAGTTCCCACACTTGGAATTACTCACAATGAAATCACAGGTCCTTTCAATATATGCACATAAGAAAAAACATAAAAGAAAAGGGAAGAGTGAAGTCATTTCTGATTAGGGAAATACTGGAATGGGTCATAGAAGAAATGATATGTAAGCTGTACCTTTAAAGGAAGGGGAGGATTTCAACATGTAGAGATAAGAAGGGACCATATTGCAAACAAAGGAGATGACAAAAGGTCAAATGGGGTGGGAAGCATTCAGAAAATGACAAGTCATCCAGTTAGCTACTTTGCATTTATATAGCTTATTTACTAATGGGATCTAAAAGCTTTTTACTGAATTTATTTCATTTATTCTCTCAACCCTACACTAAAGTCTTACTCCAATGCAACAACATGTTAAAGAAATAAAGCACAGGTTCTTTTAAGATTTGGCCAGCAAAGTGAAAGGTCTGGCAAGCCCTACCAAGATGAAAAGGTGATAATTACTGCCAAACAAAAAAATGTATACCAGTTGCCTAAGGATCAGCCTACTTTATTTGAAGAAGCTCATCACAAGAGGATTGGTCATCAAGCAATGACTTTTTTTTAAACCATAGCAACTCACTAAGATATTCTACTAAGTCATGTATGGTTTGGATCTGCATTTGTGGAGGATGTAGCTATATTATCAAAATAATGGATCTTTGACATACTTCATTTTCTCTCAACATTTCTATGAGACAACTATAAGACTTTCCATTTTATTGGTAAACTAAGATGTGAAAGGTTAAATGACCTGTCCAGGCCAAGCAAAATGTCAGATTTGAAGCTGTCTTCTTGCCTTTTGGTACTTGGGTCCTCTCCAATTGACAATACTATCAAAATGGAAATGCCTAAATAATTACTACCTCATTTTTCTCCAACATAATGTAGAGCTGAGCTAAGGAAAAATTAGGCTCTGAGAAAGCAAAATAAGCAATATCATCAATAAAAATGGAAGACATTTTCAATAAACATTTAAAATGTTATTATTTATACAACTGAAGACTCTCAATGCTTAACATCCAAAAGCTAAGTCATTCATAAAGTGGGCTGTTTCAGGGGAGCCATGATATATATATTATGACCTTTTATAAAGGTATTCATTTTCACAGAAACTTACTGGCATAACTATATTCCAAATATTACCATCCCTTTCAATACCCGTGTTCTATATGAGTTTTGCCCATAACATGTTAGCTCACATTTTCCTAGATGAATTTCATTCTTTTAGGATCTGTCTATACTTGTAATTCAAGAGGGGAAGAACTTTAGCATACTTTCTGTTCTCTTTATCTGTATCTTTTATATCCCTATGTAATATGAGATTCATCTTTATAAACATTTGAAAGTTTTCACAATGCTCATTCTTCCATAAATGAATTATATTGCTCCATCTCCATTCTGAAATTTTGGACTAAACTTTTGAACTCAGACATGACTGACCCAAAAAGTAAGCAGCAAAACTGAGAACAAAAACATTCTTAAAACTCTCATACTATAAGCATGTTTGGTCATGCTGTTTCTCCTTGCAAATTTAATTAGCAATGCTCTTTTTTCTCTCTTCCTTCTACACCATTGAAGATGTCAAATAAAACTGGACTTCACATTGCTTATCATGCATTGTGGGTAAAGACATGATACTTAATGTGCATGAATGTATCTGTGATGGATATGACTGTTGAGTTATATCTGGAGGGAGAGCTCAGTGTTGGCAAAAATCTGAGGAATTCATCTGGCAACATCTTGCTTAAGTGAGAAAACCATAAATTACTGTTGCCCAGGAGCAGCTTAAACATAGTCACTGATTCTTTCTTTTTGCACCCTGTTTTGTTCTCCATTTGAAAGCTGAGATAAATGTAAACTGCAGATAGAGCCATCTCCACTATTGCCAACCCACCATTTTTTCTTTTTGTCCTTATGCTGTCACTAGACTATTCATATGTGAAGACAAAAATGTCTAGAGGGTGGAATTTATAATCTTTTTTACTTTATAACAATATTTAGGGTCTTAATTACCTAGAATAAGTGAAGATAAGCTAAATTGACAGATAACTCGCAAACTTCATTTTGGCCATCAAAAGTTCAAATTTTTTATCTACTCCTTGGCCCAGCAGCATTTCTATTGGGCTTATATCCCAAAGAAATCATAAAGGAAGGAAAGGGCCCCACATGTGCAAGAATGTTTGTGGCAGCCCTTTTTGTAGTGGCTAGAAACTGGAAACTGAATAGATGTCCTTCAATTGGAGAATGGCTGAATAAATTATGGTATATGAATATTATGGAATATTATTGTTCTGTGAGAAATGACCAGCAGGATGATTTCAGAGAGGCCTGGAGAGACTTGCATGAACTGATGCTGAGTGAAATGAGCACAACCAGGAGATCATTATGCACTGCAACAACAATACTATATGAAGATCAATTCTGATGGACATGGCTCCCTTCAACAACGAAATATTTCAAACCAGTTCCAATTGTTCAGTACAGAAAGCCATATACACCCAGAGAGAGGGATGTGAAATGTGGACCACAACATAACATTCTCATACTCTTGATTGATGTTTGCTTACATTGTGTTTCCTTTATCTGATATGTCTTTTATGTAGATACGATTTTTCTTGCACAACAATGATGTTTGGAAATATGTATACATATATTCGATTTGCCAAGTATTTTAACATAATTAACATGTAGTGGATATCCTGCCATCTAGGGGAGGGGTGGGGATCTGGGGGGAAAATCTGTAACAGAAAGCTATGTAAGGGTTAATGTTGAAGAATTACCCATACATGTTTTGCAAATAAAATTAAATTAAAAATAAAAATAAAAAAAAATTTTATCTACTAAACTTACTATTTTACTAACCATGAACTCAATTGTGAATATCACTGCCTACTTCCATACTTCTTATAGGTTTGAATTGGTGATGCTCATAGTCATTGAAATGGAAAGGCTTAAAAGGAATACACACACACACATGTATGTATATGCATACATATATATACATATGTATATGTATATATATATATATATATATAAACATGTCATAGTACTGCCAGTAACTAACCTTATAAGTTTGGAATAACTGTTTAACCTTTTAGTACTTACTTGCTTTTATGAGTAAAACACATACACTATAGATCTCCATCCATTTAACTCACTAACCTCCCATTAGATTGTGAGTTCCTCAAGAACAGGGACTGCCCTTTGACTTTCTTTGTATCACCCAGAGCTTAGCCCAGTGTCTGGCATGTCATAGATACTTAATAAATGTTTACTGACTGAGTGACCTAAGCCAGAAGACATTTCAAGAAAAATTGTGGTAAGGAAAGAGAAAAACTCTAAGTTCTATAGAAAGCACAAAAAACTCATACCCAGGTTATTTTTGTAGAATGCCTTTCAAGAAATTTAATATATATACAGTTCATATTGTATAATAGTAAGAGCTTGGAACTTAAAGGGGCAGAATCATATAATTTTAGTCAGGAAAAACCACAGAGGTCACAAAGTTTGATTCCTCTCTTATAGAATCATGACCTTCATGAGTTGTCATGGTCAAAGATATTAATCATCTGGTGGCCAACTCATTAATGATGAGCATCTCCAGACTTAGCCAGAGTAGGCATAAGATTGCTATTTCAAGTCTTTCAGAATTGGTGAAACATTCAAGAGCTTGGTTTCCACTAGCATAGCCTTTAAGAATTCAGGATCATCTCCATGGAAATAGAACTTTAGCAGACTATTAGAGATGACTAAGGATGGGAGGAACCCCTATAGCTGGGGAATTGGAGAACAGATGTGAACCAGAATAAATACAAAAGCCAGGAAGTTCTGTAAAAGTGTGCTCTATGTTTTCTTGTTTCAAAAAGTAAACCTTAAGTGTAATTTGAACATATAGCAGAAAGAGTAAAATCCTCTCCACTAAGTAAAGAAAAATAAATCTGAATTAATAGTCTTGTTGTGGAAAGGAGGGGGAAGGGAAGGGTATCTGGTTATTTACAAGATTTGGGTTCAAGTCTTGGTTTCATTGGACCTGTACACCCATGATAGCTGTTTAACGTCTTAGGACTTACTTGCCCTTACATGTAAAATAAATACACACTACAGATATCCACCTAAGTCACTAATCTCCTTTGTGATTGTGATCTCCTGTAAGGCAGGGATTGCTTTGGTATTTCTTTGAATCCTCAAAGATTACCACAGTGCTTGGCACATAGTAGGTCCTTTAAAAAAGTTTTACAGAATGAGTGACCTAAGTCAGAAAGCATTTTAAGAAAAGCTCATATGTAGTTAGTTGATGTCATCCTCATTTTATGGTCAGAAGGCACCAAAACTTGAACAAGTAAAACAAGCTAGAATAGGAAAAACATTCCACTTACTCTGTGTGGGTCTCAATTTCCTCACCTATTATTATGGACTTTCTGAGATTTTGAATATACTCAGAATTGCCCCATTTCCCAATGCATTCCCCTGCACACACATATCCCCAATCTCTGGTGCTGTGAATAATAACAATTCACATTTATCAAGTATTTTAAGGTTACAAAGTGCTCACACCACATTATCCGCATGAGGTCAACTGTTCAAATAATATTCTACAAATGAGATCTTCTACTGACTACTGCATATCACCTCAAGCCAACCACTTCCCTATCTTGGGCTCAGTTTCCCTCATCTATAAAAGGACACTAAGTGAAGCTCTCAATCTGTGATCCCAGGAAGTAGATCCAGAATTCTAATTTCCTACAGAAATGGAAATTCAACATCATTCCCTTGGGATTCATTCCAGTTTTTTACTTACTGTCTGAAAATGTTTCCATCCCTGATGCAATAAAGTGCACACAGAAGCATTCTAATTCTATAGAGCAAGAGATGAAGGAACAAGATCTGATGTTAACATATCCCAAACCCATTCCAACATTTTCAGTATTGTATTGAGAGAAAAATCCAAAACTCCCAACCCCCTTCATCTAGAAAATAGATACCTCTCCTGAAAGAAAATATTTCCAAATATAAAAAATGAAATATTTTGAGTAGCAGAGAATATGATTCATGTTCCAAAAAAATTTTGTAAAAGAAAACTTTGCTTGAGTAAAGGTTCTTATCATATTTCAACTCCTACCATCTTCACAAACCCAGTGGAGAAAATACCCCCTTGTCACTGCACAATCAGAAGCCACTCTAATTACAAAGGAAATACTTTATTTCAAATCACGAAAAGAATTACACTTGATCTTGTTGTTAGCAGGGGCTGTGCAGACAGCAACATTTACTGTGAAATGTAAAGAAAGATTAAGGCTGATTTGAAAGGGGATTGTGTAACTCTAGTTAAAGAGTAACTTTAGAAGATTATTTTCAATTACTGAGATAACATCGTGGTTCTTCTCAAGGGAAAAAAAAGAAGGTTTGTTCTTTATACCACATACACTGCAGGAAAGCTACCCAAATGGCCACTTTCAAGAAACAGTATCAACCTGCAACTAATATGCTTTAATTCCACTTTATCTTTCTTTCTTCATGTGATTTTTCAATTATTTCTAATACTTTCTTTGTTATTCTACTCCCTCACTCCCCTGAAAAAAAAAAACAAATAAACAAATAAAAACCTAGGACTCTTATCCAGAAGTTTATATCCTACCACTCTTGAGATGGCTATAATAATATGTACTTTCAGATTTTTAACATCACAAATTGATATAGTCTGTGACCCTTTGAAATCAGAGTGGGCAGATATGGAATAATAGGTCAATCATGCCCAGACAATGAAACAACCATTCTTGAGCAGATAGAGTACGTCCTTAAGAATTTAAGGTACTCAGATCTTGTATATGCCAGATTCATTTATGGATGGTAACCTCACCATAGATTTTTGAACAGAAAATGGTCTCTCTGAAAGGACACTAGGTAAAAGCATTATTTAAAAAAAAGACAAGTCTTTAAAACTTAAGCCTCTGATTATCTTAACCCTTAGACAGCCTGTGGTATGAATTAATCAAATAAATTAATAGTAGACTAAGAACCATTCCCCTAAAGAATCGCAAAACTTATTGTCAGTACCATATGCAAGCAAATCAACACTGATGCAGAAAGACTTAAAAAAACTTTGTTGTTTTTTAAATGCTTTCTTGTACTTCTACAACTTATAAATACTTGAAATGCATTCATAAAATTAAGTATATATTGGAGTTAATAGTTTTCTTTTTCATCATTGGTAAAAAGAAGCACTTCTCTGCACCAAAAAAAGGATGGTTTTAGGGGAGAAATACACTTAGTACCCTAAGACTTTCAGGACACCCAATGTGTATACTTATACACATATATATCTCATGTGTGTGTTTATACATATATCTACACATGCTTATATATGTATTTACACATATATAAGAATCTTCTTTATGAGACATTCTTCTATTAAACTGCTTTCTTCCCAAAAAATTAGACAATGTGTATTAGCCTTCATCTCCATTTCTGTTTCTAGCTTACTGTTTCCAAACATTATTAACACTACATTGCACTGGAGGAACAAGTCCAGAAATGTCCTCGGTGGTTCAGTCATCTCTCTGGAGAGAAGAAGATAACTGAGGGAATTTGAAGGTGAGCAACAAAGGTGATAATGATCTCATATTACAGCTATAGGATAAATTGAAGATTTAGATGTTAAACATTCCTCTCCAAAGTCTGCCCCATCAGTAACCCTCCCTTACTAGGAATATGTATTTTTTATGTTTGTATGGGGTTGTTTGGACTTACAGAGAGATTATAAAAATTCTCTTATATTTCCAGTTTTCACAGCAGTAATAAATCCCATGGCAATGGATATCATTGGCCAGAATAACAACAACACTGGTGTTATTCGTTCCTTTCATTTTTATTCTAATCTGCTTTCTCATAGTCAGACTTCTGACCTCATTTTTTTTCAGTGTCTAAACTCCTAATCCAGTGCTAATTTGCATTACCAAAATAATAAAAAATAAACTTTAGTTTCTACTATCTACAAACCAAAGAGCTTGAAAATTTTCTTGTTAATTTTCTGTCAGTGGTGTTAAGGGGACCAAAACAGAACAAATTATGTCTGAGTCCTAACATTCCCATTGCTCAGAAGAACTAGGCAGACCTATTTTCAGTTTTTTGGATAGAAGGCTAGGTAGGCACAATGTCAACAAAGAATCCTAAAAAAGAATGAAAATAATTTAGTCTTGAGCTAGAAGGATAGGATCTTTCTTTCTCCATAGAAAAGATAAAAAGGATATTCCAGCTGCAAATTATCACAAGCTAGTTGGCCCATCATCTGCCTTGATGCAGCTGTTTCCGACTCTCAGTTCACCCAGAAAAATCCACGCTCTCATAGAGCCAAAATGAATATTTCTCTTAAAAATAATTTTAAAAATCCACCCCATTGAAAATAATTCTCTAATCTACAGCCTTTCAATAGAACTGAAGTGCACTTCACCAACACAGTACACAGGCATCTTGAATTAGCGGGAAACTATTTTTAACACATGAAGGATAAGATATGAAATTAGTTTCACGGGGAATGAGAACCTTGGAGATTATTTACTTTGCCTTAATTACTTTGACTCACCACTAATTTAGCTTTCCTAGGGTACTAAATATTTCATGCTAAGATTTTAAGACCGAAGAGACGAGAGCATAGATTTGGAACATTTAGGGTTTGTAGTAGCACTTATAAATAACACTATGGAGCAGATATCACCATTGACTTCCCAAGCCAACTCATGGACAAATTACTGGATTGAATTTTTAGCCACCTTTTTTTCTTGGTGTTGGCAGCCCCAAGTCAAAACTCCCTGCCCTGAGGAAGCAGAGCCAAATTTTAGCCAAACTTTGTCCAGCTCATTTTACTAGGCAGTCAATTACTTCCCCTGAGCTATGGTACATGTCAAATAAGCCAAATTCTTCAATAACCTCAAGACAAGCATTAAAAGAAAGTTTCTAGTGATTACAGCCATTGGGTAATGAAGGTAACTAAGGAACCAATAAAACAGATATTCTTATAACTGGATCATTAAAACATCAATGGGAAAAGATAAATTTGATGTCCACTGAAGTACTGAAAGTAAGTGACGCTTGTCATATTGAGCTAGACAATTGACAATCTTAAGTCCAACTACCATGGCTCTTAACCAGGTACCCACTGGCATATCAAGGAAAACACAGACAGTAGAAAGACTGTCAGCAGGAAACCATGTTGCTCTCTCTACTTGCTGCCAAATTTGATGGAACCACAAGGACTACTCAATCTTTCTGCTTCTTTCACTTCTTTGTGGCATTAGTGAATTAAAGAGACAAAAGAGGCTGAAAAAAACTATCTGAGCTTTCTCTTGGTCCCATACAGATAGAATTCATCCTTGCAATGAGGTTTGAAGTATCTAGGTCTATCTTGTTTTATATGTCACAATGAGAATAAAATTTCATATCCAGTTCTAATTTTTTTCACTTGTTTGAGCGGAGAGGTAGTATGACATTGTGGATTCAGTGTTGGGCTTAAAGTCATAAAGACAGAGTTCAAATCCTGCCTTTGACATCAGCTAACCGTGAATCAACTGACTGTATGACTCATAATTTCTCTGACTGTCAAGCAACTCTCCAAGACCCGTGTACTACTAAGTGATAAACAAGTGCAATCAGGTTTGGTAGAGGAAGTTGCACTCTGATAGCATCACACTTTTGATATATTGGTAGGATGTGTGTGTGTGTATGTGTAGGCTTTTTTTTTCAAAAACCAGAATTCTAGTTCCTTTTTTGTTCTACTACTATTTTTCTAATTAAATAGAAGTCTACATTCCTAATATTTCCATCCTATAAAGGAAGACCACCATTGCTCTCCAGATAAAAAGAGTAGCCAGTGCTTTGCAAAAAAAAAAAAAAAAAAAGTTACCATCCCTTGCCTACTTTGTAGCTAGATCTTCTAGCCCTGGAGTATCTGCTTCCCTTCCACAGCTAGTTCCTTTCTAATATCACAATTATGTTTCTATTAATTATGTTTCTATAGTGCTTTTAATTCTTCAAAGCACTTTCATATCTGCTATTTAATTTAATCTTGTCTCTTTTCACTTGCCTCAGTCCTCTACTGTATTTCTCATGCTTATGAAAATACCTGAGTTTCAGGACAATTTCTTCCCCCCCCCAAAAAAAAAGTCTTTTCTCAGCTTCCCTGGATGAATCCTATTCTGGTGTGCTAATGTTTCATGCATGTCTCTTTTGGTCCACAAATACTTTTTTTGTCTTTCCTGATTGCACATCTCACTTTTAAGCTCTTCAATATTATTTCCCATAATTACTGGGGGCAGTTTATTCTGCTTTAGTAGCATTCATTAAAGTGCTGAATAAAATCGGTCATTACATCAACACTTTGAATTATGTCAGACATTTAAAATCTTTTTCTAGTTTTCAATGAAAGTTATAGAATTCAAAAGGACATGAAACCCAGAACAGTGAAATAATTGTTCTTAGATCATTCCATTATTGAATGCTAGAACCTTCCATTTGAAGCCATGTCTCCTAAATCCTAACCCAGGACCTTTCTCCTTGCTTCTCTATATGACTATTTCTACCCATACCCATTGAAACTACCATAGCAAATAAACTTTCTAACCTATGAAGTATATTTCCTCCCCACCCCTATGATTCAGAACCCCCAGTGAATGCCCCTGTCACATACCTAGCAAAGATAATCAAGACTGTTGCCTGTACTGCCACCTCCATAGAATGCTGAGTCTAAGCTATTTGCTTCTCAGAAATGGAACAGCAAATGACAAAGATGCAGAAAAATTCAAGTAAAGGGAACATGAGGATGAGTATGTGCCAATCATCACTCAGTCCTTCAGTTAAGACTCACTCTATTCTTCATTTTGCACAATGAGGTAACTACATGGCAATATGTGGAATAATGAGTAAGCCAAAAGAATATCTGTCCTAGATTTGGGTATCCCAATGTACATTTCACTAGCCCATAGAACTGGAGATGAATAACAAATCAGATATCCTCTTCATCCTAGAACTCTGCTTAAACCACAACTGAGGATATATTCCTCTCCCTTCTTCCCTCTTTTCTTTCCTACTCTACCTGGGGCACTTACAGCTACAAGCTATGATTTGATATTGAAGTCTTCTCAATCACTGTTGATTTTTTTTAAGTATTAGAGGAATTGGAACAACTATAATTTGTTTAATTTTAATATCTTTTATACAGATTCCTAATATTTCCTTTCAGTAGACCACAATTATTACTTTTCTTATTCTTTCTCCTTCTTTCCTTCTTCCCAAATCCAGTTAGATTCTTTATGGACCTATTGATTGTTGGGTAGAATTGAAGAAGTCAGAACTATCAAGCTTCCTATTTTAACTCCTACCTGCTCAAATAATTACTCCAATAAGGCAATCTCTTCATCATTTTTTTATAACATCAGTCACCCAAACCTGACTCTCTTTTATCTCCCTTCAGCCCTACCTGCCCAATACTTATCTAGACTTACTGATTGATCGTGCAGTTCAAGTGAATCTCCAATGGTTTCTTCTGGTGAGATGGAGAACCACTAAGACTTACCATCTCTCTGCACTACATCTTAATATCATCCAGGTTTTGCCATCTTCCCCTCTCTTTATGCTTTCCAAAGCCATAGTGCTGTCATCCCTGGCTCTACCATGTATCTGGCCACTACACCTTAGGAATTTCTGCTCTGCAGCTGAACTGTCTCTTGTGTGGCTCCCTATTGCCTCTAGGATCCTCTGTTTGGTATCCAAAGTACTTTATAAAATAAGTCCCTCTTACCTTTCCAGTCTTCTTACACTTTACTCCCTATCAAAATACTCTTCAGTCCAATGACACTGGTTTTTTAGCTGTTCCACAAACAAGACTCTCCATCTCTTGGCTCCAGGTATTTTCTCTGACTGCCCTCATGCCTGGAATGTTCTTCCTCTTCTATTCTGACTATTGTAATCCTTGGTTTCCTTTAAATCCCAAATTAAATCTCACCCTCTATAAGAAATTTTCCTTTACCCCTCTTGATTCCAGTGTTTCTATCTTTTAATTATTCCCTACTAGTTCTGTATATAGCTTATTTCCTATTTTTTCTGTACATAGCTTTGTATAAATTTGTTTGCATGTTCTCTCCCCCATTAAATTGTAAGTTTCTTGAGGACAGGGGCTCTTTTGTCTCTTTTTGTATCTTCTGCATTTATCACAGCACTTGATACAAAGCAGACACTTAATAAATGTTTGATTGATTGATTGATGTTTTGTCTGCCCCGATTAGAGCATGAGCTACTTCAGAATGGATTGTCTCATTTTTTCTAATTGTACCCCTGCACTTAGTAAAGTGCCTTGTGACATTATAAGCTTAATAACTTGCTTTTTAAAATCCATTTACTCATAATGCGCCAGAACATAGGATCTTGGAACTTGGAGAAATCTTAGTGATAATTTAACCTAATTCTCATATTTGACAAGGGAGAACACAGTGACAAAACAAATTGTTTTATTTTTGAAACTATTTCTCCTGTATCTTTGCACACACAGCACCAAGTCTGGTGCCTTCCGAATACTATAGTAGGCACTTCATAAAAAAGCCTTGTTAAATTCAAGGGAATTTCCCAAGGTCATAAAGCTAGCTAGAGATAGCTTCCCTTTTGTTTGGGTTCCATGCATTGGGAGACAGGACTTTGTTCTTTATAAAGCTTAGGAATTGCTTTGGTACTATGTATTCGAATAGTGAGTATTTAAAATTCGTTGGCTGTTTCTTTATATAACCTCTGGGCCACCTGGATACAATAGCACAAAAGGTACACTTAATCCATCTTCACATCCTGGTGGTTTTTGAGAAATGACAATGGCACTTTCTCTTTCTATTTTCCCTTTTTAACTTAACCCAACATGTTTCAACACAAGTTTTGTGATCAAGATGTCCCCAACTAGTATTTAACAGCTTCATACCAAAGGATTCCAGCCTATTTTTTCAGAAATTGAACTTGATTGGTTTTGCCTCAAAACCAATTCCCAAATAAAACATGCCTGAAAAGGAAAAAAAATGCTAAAGCTAACTGTGCCTTGAAAATAGGATTTTATAATGAAACTCCATGGTTAATCTATGGAATGCTACTTTAAACCCTGGATTTACACAGGATGAAGACACAGAAGCCAGAACTCTTTATGTATCTTTTCCAAAGCAGTGGCAATTCTGTGTACTCAAACTGTACCTTTTTCTACAAGGATTGAATGTCTTGGATTCCTGGAATAAAAGCTAGGAAAAAAGGAGAGAGAGAGAGAGAGAGAGAGAGAGAGAGAGAGAGAGAGAGAGAG
>JAJPUD010000954.1:26330-89853 GCA_023553655.1 Myrmecobius fasciatus
GAGAGAGAGAGAGAGAGAGAGAGAGAGAGAGAGAGAGAGAGAGAGAGAGAGAGATTATATAATGCCTAAGATCCCCTCCAGTCCTAAACCTGATGATCCACAAATGGTCTGCCACCCAAATGATCATAAAATGCTGTAATTTATATGACATTTTAAGGTCTGTGTAGCATTTTTCCATCTCTCATATTTTTAAGGCTCACAGCAGCCCAGTAAGACAAGTAGTGATGGGTATTATTGTCCCCAACTGATAAATGAAGAAACAAAAATTTTGAGAGGTTAGATCTCATGTCCAAAGATAAACTCCTTATCGTTAAATTTTTGATAAATCACATAAGGTATTAGCACTTCAAAGAGTGCTCATTTTCTTTTAGCATTACATAAGAAAAAAACTTAAGCAAAGAGAACAAAATATAATAGACACCACATATTCACCTCCAAAGTTAAAATCATAAATCTATAGCTGGTAGAATCCTTCAAGATTATCTAATACAATCCCTTCATTTTGTAAATAGGGAGATTAAGGCTTAACTGGTGTGTCCAAGGTCATACAAATATAAATGACAAAGATGAGACTTGAACCCAGATCCTCTGACTTCAAATATAATATGCTTCCAACCACATTATGTGGCTGTGGTGCTTTACTGGAAAAAATTCCAGCTAATCACATGAACTATTTCTAATATATCTCCTAATAGGAAGACTTGAACAAGTGTGATGAAAGTTAACATGCTTAGACTTCTTGCTACCAATCATAGATGAAAAATACAATTCTCATCCTTATTGCAGCATCTACACCCAAAATGATAGATGTTAAATATTGTCAAAAGCTGTAAATATTTATAAAAGTGAAGAGAAAGTTTCCCAACTTACTGGATAAACAATATTTCAAGGGAGTTTTTGGAAACTGGAAGCAAAAACAGTGCGTTTAACTAAAATCCATCTCATTGCCAAAAATTAAGTTTCATTTTATAGATAAATGGATGAAGCACTTATTAAGTTCTTGACATGTACAATGCTAAGCAATGGGCACAGAAATACAAGCAAGCAGGATGTAGTGTCTGATCTCAAGGAGTTTACATTCCAGTGGGGAGGAAGACAATACAAAGTTCCTGATGATAATCTAACTCTGATTGCCCTTAATTTAACTTTACTTAAGCAAGAGCTTAAGTAAATGAGACACAGAAACCTGATGGCCAAATATACATGTTTGTTTCTCTGATTTAACTAGAATTCAGCAAAATAAGAAAGTACTTTTTAAGCATTCAACACATCCTAGTCATAGTAACCAGAAAATAGTAGAAAGCTAAAGTCCCTCACCAAAATTCATAGCAATATGAATTTCTGACATCAGTAAGCCAACATAAAACTCAGCTTCCACATTTATTAAGTGGAAGGGAATCATCTAAAGGCTCCTTCTAAATCTAACATTACATAATTCTAAGATTAATGAAGGATAAGTCAAGTTCTCATAAGGATCTAAGAATACTTAACAAATAAAATCCATATTTGCACCACATTAATATTTTATCAATTCTGCCACTGCTTCTTGTTTTGAGTTTGTAATGGGCCTATCACAAAAACAAGAGAAATAGAAAAGATTCCATTCAGGAACATATAACAGTATCAGTACAATTAGAATTCCTTAAACTCTTCTTTTAGGAAGTGAGGAATACAGAACCCATTTGACTCTAGACAAATTACTTAGTAAATCTATCTCATTTGAAGGGTTTCAATACTTGAGCTACAGAATGACTATCACGATGTAGAAGCAGCCACCGTTTTGTTTTCTGTTCACAGTAGGTGGTTGCCTGGCAACAAAATACTATTGTCTGATTCTATGATCTATTGCCCACATCCATTAGTGATAACGCTTTTTTACAATTTAACACAGGGCCACCTTTTGGACACTTAGAAATGAGAAGAAAAAAATTCTCCAGATGCCTATTACCAATGAGTGACGATCACCAAGTATCAAGTAAATATATATATACAAGGATGTGGATGTGTGGAAGGTATAGGTGTGTGAATTAATATACAATATCCTTTTCAAACCTATTTAAAGTTCATGAGCTTAGAATAAGAATTTAAATTCCATGGAAAACTCAACATGAATATAAGTTCACTAGGCATACAAAGGCACACTACAGATTATTTTCTCAATAATAGTGATCATTTCCAACCTTTCAAGCACATTCAGTCCTATGCCTTGGAAACAGTTCTGGAGTTAGAAAAGAAACAGTCCTGTCTCCTTAAATAAAAATAATAAAAAATGGAAAAAGCTTCTATTATCTAGAGTCATCTAAGAAATTTAATGTTGTTTTATATAGCATTACATATGCTCCCGCTGTGAATACAGATTATGATTCAAATTGAAAAAATTTTGTTACTCTTCATATACAAGAATCTTACAATTTATTCATTTTTTAAAAAATAATTGAATTGTTCTCCCTGGAATAGCCTCCTATGATCCTCACTTTGTTTTGATATGAGTCCCTGGGGAATAACAGTCATGGTATGTTACTCTTGCATATTTCACCAGCTTACAAATAGCACAGTGCACTCAATATAAAATTGTCAACATTAACTTGCATCACTTGCGGTTTGTTGTGCATTGACAAGGCATCTAAAGATTAGAATTACAATAGCTCAGATGCATATACACAGCACAGAGGCTGACTGGGTTAGCATCAAAACCCTTCAAAGAATTAAGTTTAACAGTTCTACATAATCATGCTTGGAATTATGAAATCAATATCATTTATATGTATATATTGCAAACATTTTTCCCTTGATTTTTATAGTTTTTATCAGTCTTTTTTATAAATCTTTCTGGCATTTTGTATAAATTTCACTTGTTACTTTTATATTATTTCTGAATCACTGTAATTTTTATTATTATGAAGAACATAAAAGGGACTTTTTAGATTCAGTTTTCTTAGTCTCACTTATTACTTTTTGTCACCATTTACAAATCTACACAGGACATGAAATCACAATAAATAATTTCCAGAACATAAGAACTTTGCATTATGAGGATAGCTTCTCTTTAAAATAAAAAGACCATAAATGATATAATGGGAAAGAAGTAAAATTAAGAGGGAAAATTGAACTAAATATTTCCCAAGGCCACTAAAATGCCTTTAATTCACAAAGCCTTTGATGTTGTTGAGTAGATCTATGATACTTTAGGAAAGACCTCCCTAATTTTTTTCCCCCTTACTCCACCCAACAAGGTTGATCAGTCTGTCCCTTCTCTCTCTTAGCTTCGTACTTTCTACAACATACTCTTGGAGAGGTGAGGAGAAACTCCAGGACACCAGGACATATAAATACATCTCCAATTCCTTTTCCCCCCATCCTTTACTGAATCCTAAAACATTCCCTTTGTCATTCTCTTTTCAAAATTATCATACTAACCATCCCAGGCTGATATCATCCACTAGTGATCACCCCAGGTTGATACACAGTTCTCTCTACAACAACCCACTCACTGGTTGTCCTATCCTTGTTTCAAGACACTGTCTCCTATTGTAAAAATAATAACTAGGAAATGCAACCCAACTGTTTACACATTTCACGGAGTGGGGGGAGTGATAAGGGGGAATCTTCAGCAGGGAGGGAAAGAGACTTAGAGAAACCCAAGCGTAGGGGGTGGGAATGAGATCGCACTGGGCCGGGGCAAATTGTCCCGCTGACCCCCATCCCCATTCCCCCATGTGCGCTCCTGTCAAAGACAACCACAACACTCCACCACCACCACCCCCACACTCTGTGAAGGGGAGGGTTTGAGCCTTCAGCCAATCAGGAAGCGGGAACCCCGGGAGTCCGACCTATGGGGTAGTGGTGGCCGTGTAGGGGGGAGGATGGAGGGGTGGTCCGGGAGAAACCCGGACCGTGGGAGGCGTGCACGTGTTGTCCGGAGAGGTGGCCCAGTGGCTGTCCAGGTGCCCGCCCTGCGCCCTGGGCGCGGCGGAGCCCCGAGCCAGCCGGAAGCCTGCTCCGGCCGCGGGCTCCAAAGGTGCAGAGCGCCCCGTCAGAAGGGACGGAGCGGGACGGGATCGGGAAGCGCTGTCCAAGGGGCCTAGAGATCCCGGGCGGAAGCCCAGAGGAGGCATTGGTGTCTAACAATACAAGCTCTCCTCCAGCTAATGGCCAGGAAACTTTCTCCGCCAGCCACCCGCTGGTACTGCTATCTCCGCGCCCTCCAGGAAACTGGCCAGGCGAGCGGGTAGGAGCCCCGAGAGGGAACCAGAGTGGGGTGCGGCGGGGCAGCAGCCGGGTCCCGAGCGCAGCGGGGGTAGGAAGCGAGGAGAACCTGCCCCGGACGCAAAGAAGCTCTCCCAGCCGGGAGCAGCTGTTGGAAAGGGCTGGCAAAAGTGAAAGGGGTGGGGGGACTCGGGGAGCCCAGAAACCCCCCCTCCCCTTCTCTGCCCGCTTGTCCACCCCCGGCCTTACCCCTCCACCACTCTACCCTAACACTCTCTCTTGCCAGCTTCCATATCCATACCCCGGAGGCGGGGATGGACCGGACTGGGGGAATCCTGGTTCTGAGATGCTGCGGACCTAGGAGCTCCCTACCTGCGGCCGCCGGGAGGGGGCACGGAGGCGGTCCTCCCGGTGCGGGGCGGCACGGCGCCGCTGCTCTGCTTCGCCTCCCCTCTGGGTCTGTTCCCCTTGTCCCGGGCAGAGAGAAGCGATCCGAGCCCGAGGCTGCCTCCGCCGCTGCTGCTGCTGCTGCTGCTCCCGGGGCCGCTGCTGTTCCCGCTGCCGCTGCCGCTGCTGCAGACGGAGGACGCCCCGTGGCGGCTGGAAGCCTAGGCGAGTAGCAGCCTCGGCGGCCAGAGTGGGACCAGCTTAGGGGAGCTCGAGAAACAGCAGCTCCGGATCCCGAACGTATGCGTGCCGCTGGGTGAGTATGGGTGAGTGTATGGGGGGGGGGGAAGGGGTGGGTGCGTGCGTGAGTGTGTGTGTGTGTGTGTGTGTGTGTGTGTGTGTGAGAGGAGAGAGAGAGAGAGAGAGAGAGAGAGAGAGAGAGAGAGAGAGAGAGCGCGAGCTGAGAGTGCTGAGGGGAGGGGGATGGGGAGAGTCACCAAGAGGAAGGGGGAGGTGGGAGAATGAAAGAGAGAGGGAGAAAGAGAGGAGAGAGATGCTCTCAGGGACCGAGGTAAAATTCTTCCCTCTAGGAAAGCCGTCAACCCGTGGAAGGCTGGAGGTGGGGGACGGGGGGGGGGGGGGGGGAAGGGGGAGTGTCTCGCCTGGCAGAGCCGCTGGGTGGAGGAGAAGGAGGAAAAGAAGAAGAAGGAGGAGGAAGAGGAGGAGGAAAAGCGCCAGCCCCTGGAGCGGAGCGGCCAGAGTGCCTACCGGTGCTGCAGCAGCGGTGGCCGAGGCGGCAGCGTTTGCTCGCTGCCTGCCGGGGAGGAACCCCACTAACTACCCCCCCCCCCCTCCACCGACGTCTCCCTCTCATTACCGCCTCTGACTACTCCAGCTTGAAGAGGGGGTGGGGGCAGGGACGTGATGAAGACCTGTAACCCACGGTTGCCACGGCGACCTTGAAAGATCCCAGGGAAACAGGGTACTTAGTTGGGAGAAGGAGAGAAAGGGCCACGGTACTCATATACCCCCTCACACCCCACTCCCAAGTCCCCAGTCAGACCGGCAAGGGTGGGGTGGAATGGGTGAATCGGGGAATTTGGCGAAGGGAGGTCAGACCTCTGCATCAAAGCCATCTCTGCCACATTGGAGGATGGCTCTGAAGCCTCTGGTATTCATGTTCCAGGTTCTCTTAAAAGGTGATTCAGGAGGAGAGAGGCCGAGAGAATTAAGGGGGAGGAAGGATAGTTTGTTTCAGAAATCTAAGTTGGTTTTCTCTTTCCCCTTCCCCTCTTGGCCAAACGTGGGCATTTTTTTTCTTTTGTCTACTCAACCTCCCTTACCTTTGTTTAAGGAGAAGTAAGGTAAAAGGTGTCCCAGACTATGTAGATTCGGTCGTGTCCAGCCCAGAGCAGAGGGGTACCATCAAAGAAGGAAGGGGCATTTGGAAACATCCTTCTTGAGCTCTTCTCTTGGTTGGAAAGACTCCGGAAAGCTGTAGAATAAGTGACAAATATAACTTCTTTACAATACCTCTTCTTAGGTGTGACTCCTTATTGTTAGTTTCATAATTTCACACACAGGATACCCTATATTCTCTCTCTGAGCCTTTGTATTGGCTCTTTCTTATGAGTAGATTGCATCTTCTTCCCACCTCTCTCTGTAGGAAATGGTTTCCCTCTAAGATGCAGCTCAAGTACTACAATCTACAAGAAGCCTGATTATCCCCCCCTTCCTCTAGCTGTGCCAGCAAACTCCAAATCCACATACATATGTATGTGTAATGTACATATATTATACATGTGCATGAATAAAAATACACGTAAGTGTACCTGTACACATATTTATTATATATAGTGGGGGAGCTGGATGATAAAAGTGGATAGAATGCTGGGCCTGGAGTCCAGAAGACCTGAATTCAAATTATACTTACTATGTGATTCTAGGCAAGTCACTTAACCCTGTTTGCCTCAGTTTCCTCATCTGTAAAATGAGCTAGTATCTCCAGTATTTTTGTCAAGAAAACCCCAAATAGGATCAGAAAAAATTAGACACAATTGAACACATTTTGTGCATAGTATACACACACACACATATCCAATAAAATTTAAAGCTTCAAGGGCAGCTGGGTTGGTATCACTTTCCTGATATCATAGTGGTCTTTGAGAATGAAGGACTAACAACAAGTGAATTATGTGCTGGAAATTGAGTCAGGAAAATTTGAGTCAAATACCACCTTAAACTATAGTGTAATTCTTGGAGTCACTTAATCTCTGCTTCAATTTCCTCATCTGTGAAATGGGGGTAAAAATACCAGGCACTTCCCAGGATTACTGTGAAATTAAAATGAGATAGAATTTGTAAAGTGCTTTGCAAACCTTACAACTTTACAAAAATGCTAGTTATCATTGATTATTACTTACTATTAATAATTAAGGAAAAAATAATGTAATTTCCTGCTAGGCGAGGGCTATTTAACTTTTTTCTTTGCATCCCCGATATCCTACTCAGCACCTGACATATAGTAGGAACATAATAAATAGGTATTGATTGATTTGATTGGTCTTTCACATTCCAATGTATAATTTTATTTAGGAAAAATATTCTTAAAGTTGAACAGAATTGAGAGAAAGAATAGAGAAGGAGGGAGAGAGGGAGGAAAAGAGGGACGGAGGGAAAGAATTGAAGAGGACAAGGAGATGGGGAACATCCTCCTCATTTGTAGCTTTTCAGAAGGCAGGAATCTCTCCTAATTTTGGTTTTGGTTTTTATTTGTATCTCATATATCATCTAACTATACAAATGAAAAATAGAATTATTTGGTCCATTCCAAAAATAAAAACAAGATCCTACCTGCCAAAAGTACTTTGTAAATCCCTAAAATGCTATGAGCTATTTTGAGCTGTAAGTGAAAAGGAGTCTTCCATCTAGGTTTGGTGTAGGTTTGGCCTTCTTCCAGTAGAAAATTCTTAATAAATGTTTGATGGACTAAATTTCCACCCCAAGCCCTTACCACACCACCTCTAAAAAACCCCAATTCCCCCCAATCTTAATTCGCTTAATTTTAACTTTACTGGTTTGTGCTGTTTTTCTTTATTGGATGGGCCTTTCCCCCTCTCTGTTTGACAGGATTAGTGCCACAGGTTCAATTTAAGCAAACACAACAAACAATGCTGCCCCAAATCATACAAGGCAACACAAGGGCATACATGGAAAGGGCACGGCATTAAGCCTAATTCGATACTTCATGTCAATAAAAGCTCACTTTATTCTGTCCTGGGGAAGCATAGATTAACACATAGGAAATTCCTAATGAAGCAGCAAATTCTGTATCCTCAGAGTGAGGAAACATTGTTCCAAGAGAAAGTCCTGTCCCAGAGCCTGTCAAAAACTAGCTGCTTTAAGGATATATGTATAGGGCAATGCTTGCTAGATGCTCACTCCATAGATTATGTGTGACACAGTTCACCCTCATTGAATAATTGTGCCCTGCTTAAGTATTATTCAATAGAACTCCAAGTCCACTCTTGTCAGTGTGCCTGGTTTCTTCAAAGATCCTTTTGATAAATTCTCAATTTTCTATTTCCTGGTAAATTTCCAATCCTTTAGAAGTTCCTTTTTTCCCTAGCTTCTTCTCAGTTCATAAATATATGGGGAAATTTGCTGGTCATATCACAGCTGTGGAAAGTGACTAAACTGAAGTATAAATTACAGTGAATTGATTTGGGTTCTGCTATTTGTCCTCTAGTGGGGGATCTTTTTAAAACAATTTACATTCTGTCACTCAATTCAGCATCCTTAGTAGACATTTTTTTAAAAATCAGAATTTGTGTACTTCTTTGCCATGTTTTAAGTTTAGAAGTGTTTTCATCTTTACATGAAAATATGTGTTGGAATCTGGAGAAGAGTCCTGAGAACCCAGCAATAGTTGTTTGACAAGCATCCCTTAGAGATGTTGTGAGGCAAAATTCTCCAACATAATTTCTGCAGCTTCAGTTTTCCCAGAATTGATGTTTTCTAGTGAGAGCTGTATTTAGTGTGTGATTTTGTGAGTCTGAAAGAGCAATCTAGATAGCACTCCTCTATACATATACCACAATTTTCCCAAGTAAAAGTACTTTGTCAAAACTGCAACATCCTTTTTGTCCACCAAGGGGAGCATCTCTAACCTAGAAATAAACACGAATAAGAAACCAGCATTATAAAATAAAGCAAATTACAAATCATAGCAAGCTATTCTTACAAATTGCACTAGCCACTAAGAGAAACCGAATCATACTAGAAATATAGTGATTCAAATCTAAAAACACTATATGCTAATACTGACCTATGTCATCAGAATGTATAAGCAATCAGAAGACATTTTTAAATACCTACAACTATATGTCGGACAGTGTGCTAGACAACAACAAAAATGAAACCATTTCCACCCTCAAGAAAAGTCTATTCCATGAGGATCTTCAGGAAAATTAATATAAAGCATTTTGCCATTAAATGATAAATAATCAAATCACTAACACAAGCACTAAGAGATCTGGTTATACTATTATTACCCATTGGATAGAGACAGGCTATCACGGCATGGTAATTAAAAAAAATTACTTTTTTCCTCCTAAAAAGTGAATTGCTGCTTAGCATAATTGATTCATTCAATTTGCAATAGCCCAGTAAAGTAGTCAAATATTAACTTCTTTAAAAATACAGGGTTAGTGGTGCTAGGAACCCTTTAAAATAAGTAGTTAGTTGAATCTTGATCTATCCAGGATACTAATCCAAAAGGATAGTTTTTCATCCTTCCTGCCTTGAGTGATTGATGAAAGTAGACTCTGATATTCTACAAATTTAAAAAAGTAAACTCTTATACAGAAAACTTGTCTCTAGTTCTCTGAAATGTGAAACAAGGAACCGTTAGCTCTGATCCTTTAATGTATTTTAGCAGTCATGAGCGTGCATAAGAGAAACAGGAAATTTCACCCATACTCAGGCTCCAGATCAGTTAAGACTCCATAGTTTTAAGTTAGAAACTCCTTGAACTGAACCTAGAAATGAAAAGTTACTGTGTTTTTTGTGAAATACATTAGCATGTGATTTTAATTAAAGTATGTACCATGAATTACATTCAAAATCTTTAACCTGGGGTATAAAGCTCTCTACAAGCAAGTTCCCACCAGTTAGCAACATTTTATTAAATCAGACTGACATAGTAACTGTCTCCCCTCTGTGATATTATGCCTCCCACCTCATTGCCCCTGAATAATAGTCCAATGTCCCATGTGTGGAATGCACTCCCTCTTTAGTGTTAACCTGTAGAATCCCTCATTTTCTTTAAATCACAATTCAGTTCCTATCTCCCACATGAGACTTTTCCTCCATCCTCTGGGAGTGCTTTTGAAGTTACTTTCTATTATTTTATATATATTTATAATTTATTTTATCTGTAGATATGTTGTTTCTCTGTTTCCCCAGGAGACTGTAAGCTTCTTGAAGACAAAGATTATTTTATTTTTGTCTCTGTATCTCCAGGACCAAGTAGGGAACCTGGCACTAAGGAGGCACTAAATACTATTTATTGAGTTGAATTAAATTCAATTCAAGATGTTACTAAGAGGACAATTATTTTCACTGGGAAGTTGATAAATATTCTTTGTGGGTTTCAAGAAAAGTCTCATGCCAGACTCATTGCCACAAACCATGCATTGGCCTCAAGGTTATGATTTTGAAAATTTAAATCAAAGAAGAATGCTAATAGTCTTATGTTTTAAGGATGAATGGTTCAAGACTTAAAATAATCAGTGTTATTGTCAGAAAAAAATGCTTTGGACATATTTCCTTTACATATAGGCATTTTAGGGCAGGTAAATAAGCAAATCAGCACTTGGTTACTTTTATTTACAACTTGTTTATTTAATAATTTCCATGAAAAGCACCAGCCCTGAAGTAAGGAGGACCTGAGTTCAAATTTGACCTCAGACACTTAACACTTCCTAACTGTGTGATATTGGGCAAGTTACTTAACCCCAATTACCTCAGCAAAAAATAAAATAAAAATAATTTCCATGAAAGTAGCTTATGTAGCATAATATAATTTATATTCACATAGGGTTTTTTCAGTTTACAAAGTGATTTTTAATCTTCACTATTTCATTTGACCTTTATAAGCAACTTTATGAGATAGGCAAAAACAGCAATATTATATAGCAATTATATAGCAATATCTATCATATTATGTCTCAAGTCAATTAATCAACAATGGTTTACTGGCCATTGCCTGCTTTATGCCTATGACTGGTTGGAGTGTTGTGAGGGTATCAGTGAAACTTAATATAGATACAACCTTGTCTTTAAGAAGCTTGCAATCTTATTGTAGTAATTATCCTAGGAAGAAAAAGAGTAAAAATGAAAACATAACATATCACTTGGCCAGGCTAAATAAATGTGTGCCAATAGTCTCTGGTGAAGCTGTCAGTTAAAGAAACATTAGATTGGAAGTGTCAACATAGGCATAATTTAATGATTATTGATGGACATTGCCCAATACATATGCATATTACCATATCCGAATCACTCATAGATTCATACATTTTTAGATAGATTCATACATTTTTAGAGCAAGAAGGGACTTTAATAGTTCGGAACTTGTTGCCTGAGTATCTCTGAGGTGTTCTAGCATTATATAGGTATAAGAACCTAAATATATACCAAGCATTTTTAATCTTTATTTAGCCCTAGCAAAATATGCAGCATGAATGCAGCTGCTATCATTCGTGTGTGTGTGTATTAAAAATGGGTCCTTGCAACAACAATATTATATGATGATCAACTCTGATGGACACGGCTCTCCTCAACAATGAAATGTTTCAAACCAGTTCCAATTGTTCAGTGAAGAAAGCCATATACACCCAGAGAGAGGGATGTGAATTGTGGACTACAACAAAATATTTTCATGCTCTCGATTGATGTTTGTTTGCATTGTGTTTCCTTTATCTGATTTTTCTTTCTTGTAGATACGATTTTTCTTGTACAACAAGATAAGTGTGGAAATATGTATACATATATTCTATTTGTCAAGTATTTTAACATAATTAACATGTAGTGGATATCCTGTCATCTAGGGGAGGGGTGGGGAGTAGGGTGGGGGAAATTTGTAACAGAAAGCTATGTAAGGGTTAATGTTGAAGAATTACCCATACATATGTTTTGCAAATAAAAAGTTTTAATTTAAAAAAAATGGGTCCTTGAACTCCAAAACTCTGGAGAACCTCTGAATAGGACCTGAGGCCTGAGAAAGTACAGTTCATATAGCTAACTGGCCAGTAGTTGTCTAACTACTACTTGAGTCCAGCTCTCCGAACTTCTAGCTCATTGCTTTTCCTACTATATCCTTGGAGGTATAATTTAGAAGCAATAGCATCATTCGGCAGGCCATAGTAAACAAGCTATTCTTCATCACCACTTGGGAGCAGAGTGGAATTAGAATGTCTAAAAAAGGCTATTTAAGTTTCAGGTTGAACATAAAATGTATTTAGGTTGATTATAAGGTACAAAAAAAAATTCTGGACCTCAAGGAGTATGGGTAATGTTGGAAAGGAAGTTAAATAATCACCTTTCCTCAATAGCTTTAAGAATTGGTCAGATAACAATCAGTCTGGAATAGGTTGGTATTTTCCTTGAGGATCACATAATAATATTAGCTCTTCAAGTTCTGCAAAATACATACATTTGAACCTCACAATAAACCCATTTGAGAGATATTGTGCATATAATTTCTCTTATTAGATAGATAAAGGTGCTGAGGTTTAGTGAATGACTAGTCCATGATTACTATGTTAGTGAATAGTAATTGTGGGATTTAAGTGTAAATCTTAATAATTCCAGAGCAGGTAGGTGGTACAGTATATAGAATTTGGGGCATAGAATCAGGAAGAGTCATCTTCATGAGTTCAGATCTGGTCTCTGATATTTTCTAATTATGTGACTAATTATGTGGTAAATCACTTAATCCTGTTTGCCTCAGTTTCCTCTCCCGTAAAATAAGCTAGAGAAGGCAAATCACTTCACAAGGCTTCTTGCCCTCTTTTCACTGATGGTTCCTCATGAAGCTTCCATTTTGTAGAATGACCCAGAGTATCTGTTTTCAATCCCTTTCAATCCCTGTTCCTTTCTCTATAATTCAGAATCTATTGTCTTCAATTCCTATCATCTCCATGTTCAGCTCTCTTAAGTGAGTTCTTTTCCTCCATTAGGCTTTTTAAGAGCAAAGACTCTTTTTTTTTTTGCTTGTATTTGTAACCCCAAGCCTTAGTATAGTGCCTGGCACATGGTAAGCCCTACTTATTTCTTTCTTTTTTCCTTTTTAGATTGTGTCAGAATGTTGGGAATCTATGCAAGTAGGAGGGTGGAAGACGGGGTCTGTTAATAGTTTAAATTAAATTAAATTAAAAAATAGTTTAAAACAGGATAGTTTATTGAGCAACAAGTTAGAGAATACTGATGATTTTCTGTGAACTTCTCCAGATTTATAATATTTTGATGGGATATTTAAAAAAAACATTAGTTGATAACCAAAAAAAAAAGATGCAGAAAATCAGACAGAGGAAATTGTAAGAACCAGTTCTATACAGTTCTATCTTCTTCCAATATTGATAGGTAGTTTTAACAAATTCCAAGTCTTTGCATTTGATTGTTCTACTAGAATATATACTCCCTGAGGATATAATGACTTAGTATAGTGTCTTATACAAAAGAGGCATTCATTTTGTTGAAATGAATTCAATTTTTAATTCATTGGGGAGTGGGAGGGAGTACAATTTTCACATGTCTGTCCATGGTATTTTGCCTAGTGAATTCAGCCTTGCAGAACACTTTCTTGGCAAATAGCTACTAAGGTGAGAGTTACTCTTTCTTCTAAATAAGTTATTCAAAACCAAATTCAGCCATTTAAATGCTAACATTTTTAACAACTGCAGTCAAATAAACACTCACTTCTGTGGGCTAAAAGGATAATATTTATGTTTTCACACCCCTCCTTTCCAAGATGGTCCCTTAGGCTGCTTGTCCTTCAAAACAGCATTTTAGCCATTCATCCTTAAAACATTTTCTTTTCGGTTCCTCAGTACACATATCAGTGCAACTTCTTTAAAGGGCTCTTAAAAATTATTCTCACCTTGTACTGACGTGTATGAAGTCACAAGCCCTGAACCTTAGCCTCTGGACATTCTGCAGATACTTTGCATTACTTAACCTCCACCTGGAGAAATTAAGTCCAGCTCTAACCTTGGACCTTGTACTTTACGTGAAGTAGAAAAGAGATTTGATTTAAAAGAGTTACTGAGCATATGAGTGTCTGTCTACTGAGTGCTGCAAAATAGACATGTGGAAGAGAGTGGAGTTGTTTCTATGGCTTGTTTTGGGGAGGTTGTTTTTTTTTCAAGTAGGCAAACAATTGTATATTTTGTGCAATTAATCATTCCAATTTCAAAGGAATTTTCTGCTTTTTCAACTATGTGGCTATTTCAAGAAGCTTAGTGCCGTTAACGAAAAAAATAGGAGAATACTTGGTAATTTTGCCAGTGTAGTCAGTGAATGATAATAATGATAACACATTTGTATAGAACTTAAACGCTTTTAAAAAAATTATCACTTGAGACAATGTAATGCATGATAAGGTGGGGTCATCTCCAATCATCCTGATCTATAGCTTGCCCTGGACCCAAATGGCTCCAAAGGAGAGAGAGAGAAGATGGTTATTTTGCACTGCCCTACCTCATTTAAATCTGATTCACTTGCAAGTCATTATCAGCCTTCCAATGTCATGACCCTCTTTCAGAATAAGGACACACAACAACAACAAACAACAACAATGCACATTAAGACAGTTTTAAACTGGATCTCAAGAGATGGCTGAATTTTGGCTTAATGTTTTTGCTTCAGAACTTGACAACTTCAGAAATTTGAGTTTATTAGTTAATTTCAGGGCAATTTTAAAATTATAGACTTAAAACTGCAAGTTATGTTGTCCAACATATTCACTTTACAGATGAGCTAAGACTTAGAGGGATTTATAATAATTGTCCAAAGTCACATAGCTGGTAAGTGGCAGCCCTCAGATCCTCCAACTCTAAAGTCTTCTGTTTTTCATCTGCATCATGCTGCCCCTGCCCAAAGAAGAAAAGTAATTCCCAAATTGTAGAGTTTGAAGTAAGCAAATGTCATTCTCTGAAGCTGTCAAGATTCAGCAAAGATAGGGGCAGTCAAATGGCACAATGGATAGAGCACCCTGAATGGAGTCAGGAAGAGCTGAGTTCCAATGCAACCTCAGACACTTACTAGCTATGTGACCCTGGAAAAGTCACTTAACTTTTTGCCTTCCTTTTTGCTTTAACTGCCTGCCTTCCCCCCAAAAAAATCAGTACAAAATATGTGTTCTAAAATAATCCTTCCATGAAGTAGCCCTTCTATAGTAATTTGAAAAGGCTTTGTAAGGTGCCATTCTGCCTATATTACCCCAAATCTCACAAATATAAGCTAAAGAAAAAAACTTGGAAATCTTAACATGGCATCACAATATAGATGTTTTTTATAGGCTCCTGGGAATTAGAGACAGAAGGACTTTAGATTTAATTTAGGCCAATGTTCTTGTTTTACAAATGAGGAAAATAAGAAGTAAATAAGTTATGTATTTTGATTGGCAGAGAATAAAAAGCAAAGCCAAGACAGAAAGTCAGGCATATGGCTTCATAGAATGTTATAGCCGGAAAGTGTAGGTTACAGGTCTCCTGATTGACTGCTCTCATTTTTAAAATAATAATAGCAGGCACTTATACATGTGGCGTCATGGGGTTTGCAAAGTGTTTACATGGATTATTTCACTTGAACTTTATCATAACCCCAAGGATATTATGGTATCCATTTTTCAGAGGAAGAAACAGAATCAGAGATTTCCAGTGACAAGGTGCCACAGTTAGAATCTGGGTCTGCTTGGTTCTGAGCCCAACACTTCATCCACTCTGACATGTTGCTTTTGAAGATGAGGAAACTGAGTCCAAAAGAAGTTTTATGTCCTGTGAATTTTTGTCCAAATCATTGCTTAAAGCCAGGGCTTTCCATTGTAGCACAAAGTTTGAGAGTGATAAGGAACTCTGAAAAGAGAGTCATATTGTAAGAATTTGTCAGGGTTTATTCAGCACTGCTCAAGAAAAGAGAGATACTGTGTTGTGTCTAGACCCAAGAGGACATGAATATCTTTGTCGCCAGGAAAGTATTCCAGGGGCATAGGGACGATGCTCCTGCCTCTCTCACAGCCTGTGTGAAATACAGCACAAGATTATTCAATTCCCTCCGCTCTGTTTCTGTGTCCACCAATCAACCTTCCGATTAGACAGCTGTGGTGAAATAGAAATTGCACTGGCCTCAGAGCCAAGAAACTTGGGGTTCTGGTCCCTGTTCTGCCACAAATTAGCCATTTAAAACAAGGCTGGTGGACTGGGTGATCTCTAAGGGGCCAAAAAGCCCTTGTGTTCTCTAGTTCTGCTGCATTAATTATCTCATTTTATCAAGCATCATCCAGGAATGAGATTCCATATAACTGGATTTTCCAAATAATGGAAAATTAATCCTTTAAACACTAAAACATTTGTGTTTATTTTTCACTAATAATGCAGTGTATTGCAGTATAAAAAACACTGGGATAGAATCAGTACTGGCTTTTAGTTTCTCTTCTGCTACTATCTAGCTATATGATTAATAATAAATTATTCACCCTCTATCTGCGTCAGTTTACTTGCTTTTGATTAAGATTGGTGAATATTCAACATGTTGGATACCTTCCGGGTTCAAAATCTATGAAATCTTTCAAAATGGATTTCATAATTCCTTACCCATCTAGGATGTACTGTCAGATGTCTTGGGTTTGAATTTTACCCTTCCTCTACTAAATTTTTCTTTTGCTATGTTTTATTTAGTTACATTGTCAGCTAAGTAACTAGTAGATCATTGAGGTGTTCCTAGTTTCCTACACATTTTGCTATTGTTTGTGTGTGGGTGGAGAGGGAAGGACAGGGATGGGAAAAGAGGTGTTAGTCCCTGAGCCAGACATGATTATTCTGGTCTTTGGACAGGTACATCGCTCATTGTATATTGCTAAAATGGCATTCTCATTAACAAATCAATATCTTTTGAGTTATGTCATCCTGAAACAGTTATCCTGGGTAAACTAATAAAATCCAGTTTCTCATATTGCAAAGCTAAGGACCGGAACCTAGGTCAAAGTTCATTAATGCTACAAGACTCAACTTGAAATAGTCCATCTTATTATTCATTACATTACAAAAACCAGAAAACAGGCTTTGGATAAACAGCGGAATTCACTTTCTGTATGCTGTCTTTTCCATATTTCAGAGACCCCAAGAAATATAGCTTTTAATAAAATGGATAGAAATGCTACCTTCCTTTATATAGATTTACTTTTTTTAACAAGCTACAGCATGAGGAATTTAATTAAATGCTATGGAAGAATTTCCTGACTGTATGGATTGTTGGATATTGGAATAAGTGACAGAGGAGGGTTGTAGATTCTCTTTCTATGTAATTTTTCAGAAACATCAAACTGGCATAATTTAGGTGTGGCCTTTCCTGAAATTTAAACTCAGCTTCTCATTTCCTCTCTACCCCACTCATAGTCCCAACCTTGTTCTTCTTTGATGCTGTGGAAAAGGGTGGTGTGTGTGTGTATGTATTTTAATTTTAATCTATTATTAAGTGTAATTTTATACAAAAACCATTATGAATAGAGAGGAATAAATTTGTTTTCAGCAGTGCTCCAGTTGAGACAAGTTTGAATGGTAATTTCTATTTCTAGAATAGAGACCTTAATTCAGATAAGAAAATAGTAGAATAATATTTACCATTTGGTTCCTATTGTTATAAAGAAAGAAAGGAGGGAGTGAGAGAGGCAGAGACAGGGAGAAAAAAGAGACAAAAAGAGAGGAAGAGTAAGAAGGAGAGAGAGAGAGAGAGAGAGAGAGAGAGAGAGAGAGAATTGACTGAAAAATTCTGGGCTATACTGCAATTGTTGTTGTTGTTTTGGGTGTGTTAATCATAAATTCTCCATTGTGACAGCAAAGTTGATTCTTGACTAGGCTGCAAAGGTTTTAATAGAAGTGTGAGAGAATCAGTGGAATCCTGCTAACAAATCATTCTTTTTTATGTAAAAACTTTTATTTTTTCCAGTTACATGTAAAAACAATTTTAGCATTCATTTTTTTTTATTTTGAGTTCCAAGTTCTTTCTTTCTCTCTTTGTCCTCCTCCCTCCTTAAGAAGGCAAGCAGTTTGATATAGATTATACATGTTCAGCCATGCAAAACATTTTTATATTAGCCACTTTGGGAAAGAAAACACAAACCAAAAAAAGCCAAGAAAAATAAAGTTTAAGAAAGTATGCTTCAATTTTCATTCAGATTCCATCAGTTCTTTCTCTGGAGGCGAATAGCATTTTTCATCATAAGTCCTTAAGAATTAACAAATCTTTCTTAAATGGTTTTTTGTGTAAATATCATTTGTCATTCTGGTCTTGCCCCCATGAAGTATCAAAGGCCCTCATTTGTTGTCAAGGCTGAAATGTCTTAACTACAAACTTGTCTTTAAAAGGAATCTCTCACATGTGAAGGGCCCTACATCAGATACAGCCTCAAGGTTGCATCATATATAGATATAATATATATACACATATATAGATACACACATACACACACACCCCCACACACATATATATATATATATATATATGTACATATATATACATGATATACACGTATTCTTCTTGGGTAGAGTGTTATCTGTTGAACATTGTTGTTCTCTTCTTGGTTATCAGAAATTGCTGAGAAACAGCACAGAATACTGGGCAGAATGCTAGACTTGGAATCAGAAAGAAGTGTTCAAATATTGCCACTGACACTAGCTGCACAACCATGGGCAAGTCATTTAGCTGCTCTGAAACTCAGTTTTTTGCTCTATCTTTGGAGTACAAAAATATCCCTTTATAAAAGTTACAAGTGGTCAATAGTGCTCACCTGATAGTTACAGCCTTCTAACAGCAGAGGAACACAACCTTGGGAGGCTGAAACTTATGGCATTAGAGAAGAGAGATCCTCCCAAATCCACATCCCTGTGGAATCCTGGAGGTAATGCATCATTCCTGGCTATGGGAAAGGGCCAAAGAATATTTGCTGCATAAATGAGAGGATTGGACTAGATGGATTCCAAGATCCCTTAAGCTGTAAATCTATAATCCTATCATGGATTTACACTGATCTTAGAAAAGAGAATAAGATCTTCAGCATGACAGCCAAGCCTTTGACATGTAAGTTTTCAGTTAAATTGTGTTGACAGCATCACCAAGTTCATCTCATACTTTTTCTATTCATGATTCCTTTCTGCCCGAGAATTTTTTATGGGACTACAAGTATATAGGGTATATAAAATAAGTATACAAATCAAACATAACTAATCATAATTTTGTGATCCCTTACATTCAGTTACACAATTCCATATAGGGTTACTAACCATAGTTTAAAAAGTTTTGGAGTAGTGGATAGAGAAAAAGTTCTTAACAGGGGATCCACAAACTTTTTTAGTAAAATTGTCATAATTATATTTCAACATAACTGTTTTCCTTCATAATTCTACATATCAGGGTGTAGCCAAGATGGTGAATTGTAGACATCATTCTCTGTGAGCTCCTCACACCCAGACAAATTAAGCCTCTGAACTGGTTCTGCAGTGAGGACTCCATCAAACACTTGGATTACAACACACTTCTATCAAAAATCTACTTTGAAAGAACTCCAGAGAAGGTCAGTTTCAGACGCACAGGGGATCGGCAGATGCCAGCGTGCCCGGGGCAGAAGATGGGGCTGGGACAGAGCGGCGGATTTTAGGCACCCAGGACGTCCCTGGGAGATGCTTGGGCCACTTTGCTCTGCTTGCAGGCAGGTGCTTTGGCAGATCTGCCTTTGGTAAAGGGTGGATTGAAAGCAGCTGAAAATGTGGTCTTAGTGCGGATGTAGCCTGACCAGCCCCACACCGGAAGTCAACTCGGTGAACTGCCCCAGGGCAAATTGAAACGACTGCAGAATTCCCTGCTCTGAATTAGACCTCATAATCAAAAACATGAGCAAGAAACAGAAGAGAACTCTCACCATAGACAGCTTTTATGGAGAGAAAGTAGGGCAGTCCCCAGATTCTGAGGTTCTGAAAACAATCCCAGATGAAGCCACAAAGGTGGACATGAGCTGGTCCCCTTTTCGAAAGGCTTACCTGGAAGATTGCATAAAGAATCTCAAAAGAGAGAAGAAAAATGGGGAAATGAATTGAGATCAGTGCAAGAAAAAATGCTCTGCAACAGAGATGTGAAAAACTGGAAAAAAAAAGACTGGTGAATTGAAAAAAGACAACAATTCACTGAAAAACAAAATTGGTGAATTGGAAAAAGACAACAATTCACTGAAAAACAAAATTGGTGAATTGGAAAAAATCACCAATTCACTGGAAAATAAAAATGGTGAATTGGAAAAAATCATCAATTCACTGAAAAATAAAAATGGTGAATTGGAAAAAGACAACAATTCACTGAAAAATAAAATTGGCAAAATGGAAAAAGAATGCATTGAACCAAAAAAATTCAGTTGGCCAGTTACAAAAGGAGTTAAAAAAGATAACTGAAGGAAATAATACTTTAAAAATTAAAAAAAAATTGAACAAATAGAAGTGAATGACTCAATAAGACTTCAAGAATAGTCAAACAAAAACAAAAAAAATGAAAAAATAGAAGAAAATAAAAAATATCTCCTAGGAAAAACAACTGACTTGGAAAACAGATCCAGGAGAGACAATCTAAGGATTATTGGACTCCTTGAAAGCCCATGAAAAAAATAACTTTGATGCTATCTTTCAGGAAATCATGAAAGAGAATTGCCCTGATTTTTTAGAATCAGAAGGCAAAATTGGCATTGAAAGAATTCACCAATCACCTCCTGAAAGAGACCCCAAAATTAAAACCCCAAGGAATATTGTGGCCAAATTTCAGGACTATTGCACCAAGGAAAGGGTATTACAAGCAGCTAGAAAGAAACAGTTCAAATACCGAGGAACTGTAATTAGAATTACACAAATTCTGTCAGCTTCCACATTAAAGGATCAAAGAGCTTGGAATCAGATATTCTGAAAGGCAAAAGAACTTGGATTACAGCCAAGAATAAGTTATCCAGCTAGAATGAGCATCATCTTCTAGGGAAGAAGATGGTCATTTAATAATACAGGAGAATTTCACCTATTTCTAATGAAAAGACCAGATCTGAACAAAAAATTTGACCTCTAAATACAGAACTCAAGAGAAGCATAAAAAGGTAAAAAGAAAAGAACTCTTGAGAACTATATCTCTACTATGGGTATCCTTAAAGAATGGGGGTATAATTCGATTTTACTTTGATAATAATGGAAAAAAAATTAGAGGTGGAAGGGATATCATACTGAAAAAAGGGGTAAAGGAGGCAAAATAAAGTTTAAAAAAAGGAAGTAAAATAAGGCAAAATCTCATGAAAAGACATAGAAGATCTAATATAATTGAGGGAAGGAAGGGAGAGCGATGAGTATTGTGTAAACCATAATTCTACATATCTCCTTTTATGCATTTAAAAACATTATTATAAAAATATGTCCCATAGACTTTGGCCAAATACCAAAAAAAAAAATACTTCACCCACACTAGAAGATAAGTCTTGGGTTCAGGAGACCCATGTGCAAGTACTGCTTTTGACATGAACTAGTTGTGTGACCTTGGATAAGTCTCTTAATAACACAAGGCATGTCCACAATCATCTTTTTTTATTATACTATGTTATGAAAATGCTTGTTTTATTCCAAGAATTGAAAATAAAAAATATATGTATATTTTTAAATAATAAAAGAAAAAGAAAAAATACTCACCCTGAGCTTTTTGGAACAGTTTCCAAGACAGAATGAAAATCTTAGATGGACATGAAAGTATGCAAATTTAATTAACTCCTACCTTTTTAAAGCTTTCCATGCCGTTTCTGGTTTTCTCTTTTTATTTTTTGCAAATCTCCATTTTCTTGCCTGTGTCCTTCTTTTTCTTCAGTTAAACATACGTCTTTCTCTCAGTCCTCTGTAGCTTTCATTCATTTCTCCCCCCAGGCTTTACTATGAATCATTTAAAATACCACTTTTCACCATGATGAGATAGTCAAAGGAATAATTGCCCATAGTGCACCTGTCATCCAAGAAGCTCAGAGTTTCTTTCTAATCACTGTATCATTGATCTTCCCACGAAGCTGTTGTCTACCTTGAACGTTTTTCCATCTTTACACCAAGTATGTTTTTTCTAGTTTAAACCTACAGGGCAAAAATTCTAATTCTATTTTTAAATGAGGCAGAAGAGCTTTATTGTTTGATAGATTTCAGGAACAATAGTATACTGTGAGATGTATCAATGTAAATTATTATTCCTGTCCCATAGAGAATTCTTTAAAAATCTTTATTTTCTCCACATTTTTTTAAACATCACATTCATGATCTTATCTGATCTTCATAACAATTATAACATAATTAAATAGGGCAAGTGTTATTATTGTTGTAATTGTTATTGTTATTATTATCCCCATTTTGCAGATGAAGAAAATTAAACTCAGTGAACTATTCAATGTCAAACAACCATCTAGTGGGGCTAGATCCAGGATTTTTCAATGCAATCAGGATTCAGGTTATTTACATATATGTGTGCATATATGTACATATACACACATATGTATATATTCAGGTTATATATAATATATATATATATATAAATATATATAAATAATCTGAATATATATATAAATAACCTGAATCCTGACTGCATATATATCCATATATTTGTGTGTGCACACATAGATATATATAGATATAGATATATGTGTGTGTTTATACAAATATAGTAACACATACAAATTACATGTGTGTATGCATATATACCATGGTGTGATGGTTGTGTGATCACACACAAATATATACATGTGTGTGCATGTGTTTATATGTGTCAAAGACAATATATGCTCAAGTCTACTGGCTCCTTACAAAGCTCTACCCATTTTGCCATCTTAACCAAAGGTTCTATTTCAGCAGTCTTCTATATTTAGTGAAACCTGTTCTGCCAATATGCAGTACTACCTTTCAATAATATTGTCCCCACAGAGTGTCACTCACTGGACAGCTGCTCCTACTTATTCCTCAAATGGCACAATCAGAAAGCTGTCCTACCATTCTTTGCTCAGAAGATTCAGACTGTATTTTAATAATCCTAGATGCAATCTTCAAAATATAATGGAAAGGAAGACCCTAAAAATCGTTTAAACCTAACCTTTCCTTAGTTCCAGATAATGGTGAATGTGCTTACTGCCCTATATAGACTAAGTGACCAGAGTTCCATTCAAGTCAGATGTGGATACTAAAGCACATCCCTCCTGGACTCAGGATGTGCTATTAAGTCTGCTTTCTATACCTCCATCTCCAGGGTGATTTAAGAGGGATGGCAAAGGGATGTGTGTTCTGTACTATGTTAGGGAAGATGCTGATAACAAGAGCTAGACATGGGCACTTAGTGAAGAAGGGGAGGGAACATCATTAGGGACCAGGAAAGAAATATGTGTGTCAAAGAATGATGTTTTCTGCCTTTGTGAGAATGAACAGAAACAAAGTCCACTAGTTCATTTGGGTTTGGCCTGAAGAAAAAAGTGAATGTGGTGTCAGTGAGGCAAATATACAAATGATAACCTTGGAGGATTCCTGCAGCCACACTGATCTTTGATAAAGCTCTTTCTCCACATATTATATACATAAATCAATTGTTTTGACTGTATTCATCATTGTTGCTTCATCCCATCCCATGCCCAACCTTATTTATATGTACACTGTAACTAGGATTTCTGGTAATTTTTGTTGTTGTCATTTTAATTATATGCAACTTTTTATGATCCCATTTGGGACATAATACTATGAGGAAACTGAGGCAAATAGGGTTAAATGACTTGCCCAACATCACACAGCTAGTAAGTGTCTGAAGCATCGTGAAGAGGAGTCTTCTTGACTTCAGGTCTGGCATTGTACACCACTGAGCTGCCCCTAATTTGTCCCTGATATTTGGGGCAAAATTGACTGAGTTGGGGAAAGCTGAAGATAGTTTTGCTCCAGAGATCCCCTGGGAAGAAGTACAAGGGATAGAAAAGGACAATAATCAGGAGGCAGAGAAGAAAAGGACAAGAGGTAGAATAGGGAGGGCATAGGACTCTTGTGGAGAAGGTAAAGGGGAAGAGGGAAAGTAGGCTGGGTCATGGAGATAGTGATGGAGAAGGGTACAGTCTTCTAGCTGAAGGTGATCTGGTAGAGAGGAGCAAAATCCTGTGTGAGGTTCTGCAGATAGGAGATGGAGAGAGATGTGGGAAAAAGCCCCTTTGGGGCAGAGAAAGATAGGAGACAGAGACCTTATTGAGGAAGAACAAAGGGAAAAGCACCATTCAAGCACTGGCTTGACTGACAGTGAAGGGGAAGGAAGCAGTACGTGAGTATAGAATACTACAGCCCCCAGTTGTAGTACTGTCAGGTTCAGTCACACTGGGCAAACCCTCAAGAGAGACAGAATATGGGATGGGGCCAAAGAAGGTATGGGGGTGGGGTAAAGGATAGGACCCTCATAAAGGTAGACTCCAGAACTGTTATAATACAATGGAAGGGTTACAATACAAAGCAGAAGGGAGCCCTTGGGAGAGGGACAAGACTTTCATGGGGTTTGCTGATTAGGAGCCAAAAAGGGGGAGGGAAGTACTAGGAAAGTGGTGTGGGAAGGAACATTTTTTTGGTGTCCTGGAGAAGAGCCCTGATTGCCCCCATCCTAATTACCACTCTAGTGTAAAGACATAACATTATGGTACTGTCTATTCTTCTGCAACTATTTATTCCTGCCATATCTTGCATTACAAAGAAAGAAATTAGCATCCCATAGATAGATATAAATATCCAAACACACACACACACACACACTTTCTACTTGGAGGCTGTGATAATAGTTTATTATTCTTCAATGGCATTTTACCAAATACCTACCAATTCCTTTAATTATATGTATTCCTATTTTTTGTGGTACTTAGAGGAAGGTCACCCAAAAAGTCAATCACTGTATTCAGTATTTCACAGACATCTCTCGAGACCATGAGCTGTTCAGTAGATTGTACATCCTCAAATCATACATTATAAACTAATCCCAAATCTAGGTTTTGGTCATCTTTTAAAATACCTGGTTGAAAAAGCAAAGAATGCATCGTTGGATAAATAGCATGTCCAACAAATGTGGAGATAATTTAAAAACAGAAATGCACAAATGTGGATTCTTTTATCCTCACAATGTCTATGTATGCAGCTCATTTTTATTATTCCTGTATTGCAGAAATCAAATCTATTGCAGAAATTTTAAGTGACTTGTCCAATTCTATATATCAAGTACAGCCAGTATAAGATATGAAGGGCCATATCAAAATTTCTTAACCTGCACTCCCCCATCCTGTATGTCTATGGGCTATGCTGTTTTCTATTTATTTTTTCTTTTCATCTTCCTTTATGAATGGATCCCTTTTTGTCTAATATTTGGTAACTAAATGGAACAAAGAATATTTACCAGAGACAATGTAGCTTGGCCTCTGCCTGATTGCTTTTTGGAAATGTCAGACAGGTGGGTATTACTGACCTTGCCTGTTTTATAGGGTTCACTTCTTATTTCCTGGACTGTTTCCCAAATGGTTCTACATTAAAACAAGAATCTGAATGAAAGCTGGAAAATTCATGTTTCCCCCTACAGAATCCCAATAGTTAGATAGTTTAAAATACCTCAATTTTTGGATGCCAATTTCAATTTTCATTTAGATATCTAGCCACAAACTTAGACTCTGACGTCAATGACTAACATGGCAATGTATTTGCAAGAACTTTTATCCCTTCCAGTGTCTCTATTCACAGAGGTAATATTTGGAATTAGACATGTTTCTTTTAATTTCCAAATCAGAGAATATTACTGAAGGGAGGGGGGAAGTTATTTAAGTGAAATTAAAGTACTTAAAGAAACCATTGTAAAGATAAAGATGCTAAGAAGGAGTTGTCCAAGGGGAAATATGCTTTCTTATTTTTATTAATGGAAACAAAAAAAAAGGCAAACATAAAAAAATAGTCAGAATTTTGCTTCTTGGAAATCCATTAACATGGAAAAGTACTTCATTAATGAATTACCATGAAGCAAAATAATTTCTGAGGATATTTTGGCAAATAATATTTTGTAAATCAAGTTACATTTTTCATACCCTAAAGAAGACAACATTTTAATAAATCCTAAAAGACTCTTAGAAATAGTAGCTCTTTTTTCTTATACATGGCAAATAATATTTTGTGATGTAAATTATATATATTTTCATATATCTCTAGATCTATCTAGGGTTGATTTCTACCATGAGTTGAATTAAATTTTATTGCCATCTAATGCTTATATACTTTATATTTTCAAAAATATATTGTTGTTATTGCTTAGTAAAATGGATATTTATTCCAAAAAGAGATTTTATTCCTTTTGTAAGTAGCCTTTGTTTTCAAAAAGCAACATAATTAATTTTAAATCTCTTCAGGATATTTCCTTTTATTTTCTTGGAGCTTATGGACATGAGTATCTTTGAGAATGTACTGTTATGGTCTCAATTTTGAAAAACATTTAATTCATATGAGACCAGGTTCTGCCCTCAGTGACTCCTGTTTTGTTTTTATTTATATAGATAATATAAAGAGCAGAGTGCATGTATAGAGAACATATAAAGAACATTTGTCCCACAGTTTTCTGGTCTACTTCTGACTACTTGCTGCTTTTCTTCTCCCTATATTGTTATGTCAATGGATATAAAAACTAATGCATCCCAGAATCTGGCATTCTAATGAGTTGCTTATTTCAATAATGAGAGGAAAGTCTATTACTTACTGGAAATGACTGCATTCTGGGATAGCACAGTACAGCGGAGAAATAACAACATGAATTCTGAATACATTAAAACTAGCGAGAACTGAAGCCCTGCATGTTGCAGACCAATTAAAATTGACAACCAAGTGAAGCAAATACACACAGCTCACAGATAAATATAGAAAATCCAAGTTGTTGTTGGGGTGATTTTTCCCCCTTCTTCATTTTTACTCCTTGGTATATCGTTCCTTCTGGATACTACAGTTCAGTTTGTTAATCTTCCTCTGCTTGGCTCCTGAATTTTAATCAAATTTTATGCAGACAGAGATCAAATTTTAATTCAGAGTAAAATAACCTTGGTATGCATTTAGTGTCCTGATGTGGAGCAACTATCAGTGACTAGAAGTATCTGTTTCAGCAGACAATATATAATTTTCATAATTTTAAATCAAAGATGAGAAATATAGATACTGTGCTAAACATTTCAGCTTTGGCACTTTACCTCTCAGTATTAAACTGGTATTGGTTGTTGAGTAGGAGATTATAGAGTACAGATATTTTAACCTTCAATAGTAAATGATGCTGAAAATCTTGCATGTGCATCAGAAGCAGAGGGAACTTCAGAAATACTTACGACTTGAGGATGACAGGGGAAAACACTGTCGTGAACTTGTAGGCACTTTTTTAGTAGGGTCAGGTGGGTTAGGCAGGAATTTAGTAAATGCTGAGAAATAGTTATTAATGGATCCTAAGAGTCTTCTGCAGGAAAAGGTGTGGGCTGGTAGGTTGGTTGCAAGGTACTTTCAAGAGGCAATGTAAAAAACACAGTAAGGAAGTCTGAGTTCTGCCCCAAGTTAGCTTTGTCACCTTAGTTTCATTCAATCTCCCCTTCTGGAAAATTAAGGGGATCTCTAGATGATCCCTGCTAGTCTAAACAAACATTCTACAATAAGAAATGTCTAGATCCCCTTACAATCCTCTTCTATATAATGCACTGGTCAGTATTTTCAAATTTTTAGCTACATTGGGAAACTGAATTCACTTATACTTTTAAAAATATATTAAAATCTTTAGAAGAATAGTGTTAAGATAAATAAATTATTAATTTCATTAGTTATTAATTGGTTTATTAGTATCCTAATTATACATATTTATGTGATTGAATATTGATGCAGTTATGATCTAAATGGGATGTTTTTAATGTTTCTTTAGTCTTTTTATAGAGAAAAAAGAAGTATTTTTTTAACTTACTGCAAAGGAAAGAGTCTGAATAATGGCCTTATTTTCTCTGCTGTCAGGGTTCTCTAAATATTTTTCTATTTAAGAAATTATGACAGAATCATTCAATAGAAGTAGCAGGAAGGGACATAAAACTGGGTTTCTTGTAAATAAAGTCTTAAAATGGAGGTTTGGATTTATACTACATATATGTACTAACAAACGGTGAAGGGAATGGCTCTATACTGGTTGTGTGTTTTAAATAGCAAACACTGCCATCTACTGGTTGTTTATTTTCCTTTTCACTTGAGGTTTTGCATCTTATATTTGCAATGTCTCCATAAGAAATACATATATGTTGTAGTTGTTCAATCATACCTGACTCCTCATGATCCCATTTGGGGTTTTTGGGGGGAGAGATATTGGAGTTATTTGTCATTTCCTTTTCCAGCTCACTTTACAGAGGGGGAAACTGAGGCAGACAAGGTTAAGTGACTTATTTGGGGTCATATATGCACATACTATACATGTATACATACATATATGTATGTGTGCAAATGTATATACACAGGATATACATTTATAATGGAATTATAAAATATATGTACATTCTGTGTACTTGTCCCAGCTTCTTAAACTGTGGTTCGCTGCTCCAGTTAGGGTCTTATAACTGAATGTGGGAGTCATGAAATTATAATTTATTATCAGTAAATGTTTGATTTGTACACCTATTTTATGTACCTATATACCTGGGGTCATGAAAGAATTTCTCAGGTGAAAAGCAGTATTGAGTGGGAAAAGTTTACCCATATAGCACCTAAAGCACATTGTTCATGGTCTTTCTGATTACTAAATGAGTGCTCATTTTTATAGATCAGAAAACTAAAGCTAGGACAATTAGATTTCTTGTCCAAGTAGTGAGTAACATGGCTCACTTTTTTCTAATATGGATGTCCAGGACCTGGACAGCTACAAAATGAAAACTCATGACAAATTATCAAACTTTAGCATGGAATAACTAGTTCTTAGAAACAAGGGTCTATCCATAACCTTTTTTCACTCTTTCTCAGTATTTCCAACATCATTTGCACTAGATAAAAGAAAGGTAATACTGGGCATCTCCTAAATTTTAATGGAAGACTCTGGGTCCTAGATACATCCCTGTAATAATCTCTTAGCTTCCACTGCTTTTTTCCTCATTAGCAGTAGGGGCAATTTCTTAGTACATCCTGCTTGTACCCCTAGTTCAAATTCAACCTCTGAAAGAATATAACTTGCTCTTCTGCATTCTTTGGGTCATTTACCAACAATTAGCTTCCTAAGCAGAGCAGCTCAACTTTCCATAAAGTGGAAACCAAATCCCACTTAGTAGTTCTCTGATCCTGTGCAAATTATCTCAATGCTATTGGACTTGATCCTTTTCAACTTTAAATTAATGAATGTCTAAAATCCTTATAAAACTTTCTTAGACTCTGGGTCCTTGACCTTTACAAATATTATCTTTCAAAAAGAATCACCACAGTGAGAAGATGCTATGACTGTTCTAATATTACAGAGTAAACTATTGTGAGCAAAATTGTCACTAGAAAGAACTAAGAGCTTTGGCTTCCACTCAGATCTACTACCCAGTTGATAACTCTGCCAGTGATCGTATCTAATTTGATATATATACCCTCTTCTGTGAACTACTTTCACATTTTACATACTAATTGTCTTTGAATGAAATAACAAATGATATTCTTTAGTCTTATCTTTATGGTTTCTTTTTTTCAGCAAATGAATTCCATAGAGAAAACATGGATGTTTAACATATGGATATGTCTATATAATGAATTAATATGTATACCTATATTTTGCTATATATTGAATACTTAATATATCTGTATAAAATATGTATATGTATCTAAATCTATATGTAAGTGTATATACATGTATGTATATAAGTGTATTGTCTATGTCTCTAAAATTTGTGTAGACATATATATATATATATATATATATATGTATATATATATATATACATTTTTGTAACCATTCATGTTTTCTCTATGGAATTCATTTGCTGAAAAAAGGAAGCATAAAATTGGAACTAAAGAATATTGCATATATATACATGTATGCTGTATATATGTGATATGATATGCATAAACAATGTATATATGCATGTGTATATATTGTGTATAATAAAGGTGTGTATATATGTGTATGTATTAGTGTGTGTGCAGATACACAAACACACACAAACACACACACACACTGCTGAATAACTCTTCAGTGCTGTCATGAAACCAAGATTAGAATGTGTGAGCAGATTTCCACATTGAGAGTTCTCTATTACAGTGAAATCATTTGGAGTCCAAAAATAAAATAAAAGAAAATAAAGAAAAATGCCTTCCTCTGTTAAGTAAAGATTATTTTATTGATTGTATTCCATGATGTTGGAATCTTGAGATTTCTAACAGTAACTAGGAGAAACAAGGGGTATACCCATAACCCTTCTCACTCCTTCCCAGTATTTCTAACATCATCAGCACTAGATATTGTATTGATTTTAATATATACAGCTAGTACATCAAAAATAAAAATTAAAAAAAACCCAGAACCAAAACCAACCCACAATTTTGAAGACATTCGAAGAATGAGTTTTTTCTGCTGCTGCTATTCACTGAATAAGCATTTATGAGTGTGGAGGGCACATTAGAGATGATTTTAAAAGACTTTGTAATCAATTTAAGGGGTGTGCCTTGGAAGAGCAATGAGGGACTATTAACTTGACACAGTGATAGTAAACCATGTTGCCCTCCTGAAAATATATTCAAAGACTTAGAAATGAAGGGACCTTCGGGACTGACCAGCTCAAGCCCTTATTTTTATGGCTGAACAATTTCGAGGCTCATGGAGAGCTTAAGTGACTTCCACTGGACTGATTCAAATTTAGGCTCTTAGAGTCTCAAGAGCTCCTTCCCCTTTCCTCCCTCAGCATCTCTTTGGATGACTGGTCACTTCCATCACACTTATCTTCCAGTACTCCTTTATCTTTTGGGTTTTCCATTGAACTGGCTAGTCCTAAGGTTGTTTCTATTATCCTTGCCAAAACACCGATGTATATTGATGAAAAATCAAAATGTTGTGTCAGAAATAAATAAGCCATCATGGTTCTGGGATTCCCCAACTCAAATCTTCCCTTTTGTATTCATAGGTACATTTTTTTCTATTATTCTGTCATCTAATTCTATCAAAGATAATGCAACTACACTTAATAGCTTGGAAAAAAATAAAGTAGGTGCTGCTAACTCAATAGTACCATCTAAGAACTCCTAAGGGTAAAAGTTAGTGTCTTTAAAACTGTTATTCTACATGTGTAAATGTCTGGCTAATGATTTTTTTTCCAACTCAGGGTAAACTGCTTCCTTGCCAACTATCTCATAAATTAACAAGATAACATCAATAGGCTAGGAAGTTGTCAAAACAAGATGGTATCCTGCTGCAACAAGGACAAGGCAAAGCCTAAATGAGGCATTTATAGAAAGCGAATGGCAACTGGGAGTTGGGTCTGTGACAACGTTCTGTGACCCATGACTGTGTCCTGGGATGAGGACAGCTGACAGAATCCTCTCTGCTTTATGCTGCTATTATTATGCAAGTGTACATTTAGAGTGTGTATGTGTGTAGATAGAGAAGAAAAAATCCTCTATGTATATATTACATATTATTACATATATAATATATATGTAATAATATAATATATATATGTATTATATTCCAAAGAGGGGAGTATACTGAGACTCTTGAATTAGAAAACAGTGGTTAGCATAGACCGACTATTAGAATTTGTCAGAAATTCAGATATTTCTCAGAAATGGTTCAAGAACAGAATTAATCATTCAGTGGATAGATGTCCACCCTTAGAATTTTGAGTAGTAACCACAATCTGAACAGATCTTGAATTTCTTGATGTTGTTCCATCATTTCAATGTGTCAAACTTTTTTTTGCATTCATTTGGGATTTTCTTGGTGAAGATACTGGGATGGTTTGCTCTTTCCTTCTTTAGCTCACTTTAAAGATGAGAATATTGAGGCAAACAGGGTTAAGTGACTTGACCAGTGGTCACACTAGTTAAGTGTCTAAAGCCAGATTTGAATTGCTGAAAATGAGTCTTCAGTTCTCTAAACTTAGTACTCTATCCACTTTATCACCTGTTGGCCCAGACCTTGAATAAAATTATTCAAATAAAATTATTCAAAGAACGTTTTTTGTTTGTTTTACTTTGCTATGCACAAAACCTGTACCCCAGAAATCTGAGTTACTTTGATCTCAGTCTTCTGGTGATCTTTGATATGAATAAGATTTAGAAAGTACATAGCATATAAAATGGGCTTAGTTATTTCTGTTTTATTATAGTATTTCCATGGGGGCAGTAGAATGATCCTAGGATATAGAATTCCCTGATCTTCATCAGTTCTTAATCTTTTTTGTGTCTTGGTGATGAGGTTCAACAAATCATGATGAGTTACAAGTCATTGAGGCAGGGAATTGTCTGGAATGAATTCACAGGCTCAAATAATCAAGGGGCAAAGCTTTTATATAATTCCATAAAGCAGGTTCCTAACAAACTCATAATTAATAGGGGGAAAAGATGGGAGCTTTTTATGAGAAAGGACCCAAAATAAGGAATGTTATTTATGATAATTGTATACATCAGTAAATCACCTGGTGGCAGATAACCTCAGGAACTAATGTTTATAGCTTAACCTTCTGATGGTATAAGATAACCATGGTGTCAGTACAGGATATCTCTGTCTGAACATTATAATGTCAGTACAAAATAATTCTACTGGATCAGATTGCTCCTCACTGGATCCCAGTCAGATACACGGTTGCTACAAGGAACATAGTCTTTTGCTAGAATCCATTCACCCCATGAATGGAGCCCTTTAGAAATTTGGTGATTCCTATGGAACCTTTCGCAAATAAAAGTTTAAAATACATAACAGAAAGTACACAGGATTATAAAGAAAACCTATAATAATGAAATATGTTATCAAAATATATGATTTTTAAAGTTCATGAACACTGAATGAGAACCTCTGGTTTGGAAGAATCCCAGTGGGTCAAATTTAATCAATCAACAAACACTTATTAATTGCTGTGCTAAACTTTGGGGATATAAAGAGACACAGAAGAGAGTTCCTGTCCCCAAACATTCAGTGTAAAGGATTGGAAAAAAATTATGTGTAATGCAAGCCATATACTGAATAAACAAAAATTAATTAGCATAGGGAAGTCACTAAAATTAAAAGGGGTTGAATAATATTTCTAGCAAAAATAAAAGATGGGATTTTAATTGAGACATAAAGTAAGCCAGAGGAGACAATAAGTGATGAGAGAAAATGCCCTAAACTGAGAGGAGTATCTGGCATTTGGAACAGCCTGGATACCAGGTGCCAGAATAAGGTGTTAAGATTCAGTCAATAGACTGAATATTTAAGTAATTTGTATCCCTATTCTCCTTTATCTTACTTTGGAGTAACTAGAACCAACTCAAAACCCTGGGAATGGTCCCATAAATCAACTGTTCCAAAGATTATGCATATCAGGATCTTAAAATCAGACCTTTAAGGGATTCCCCCCCCCCTCCCACTTTTCCCTTAAAGGGTTCAGGTCTAAGGGTTCAGATTACAGAACATTAAGCAAAGTGTCTAGTGATTTTTGTTAAGGCATTTGCAAAGAAGAAAACTATCTGATTATGTTTTCACTCCCTCCAGGCAGCTGATAACATGACTTATCTTCAACTAGCTTTTTGTGACAGACTCATACAGTAAACAGCATATAAACAGATAATATAACTCTAGAAAGAACTCTAGGATTCTTTTCAAAATGTCCTATCATTGTAAATTCATTTTATTCTATTTTAAAAACGTTTTTAAAAAGTCAAGAGATTTCTTGAGAATCTTGTGGCCTGGCAACAGCAAGAGATACAAAGAGAAATTCCATTTAAAATAACTATCGATAGTATAAAATATTTGGGAATATATCTGCCAAGAGAAAGTCAGGATCTATATGAGCAAAACTACAAAACACTCTCCACACAAATAAAGTCAGATCTAAACAATTGGAAAAACATCAAATGCTCTTGGATAGGTCGAGCGAATATAATAAAGATGGCAATACTACCTAAACTAATCTATCTATTTAGTGCTATACCAATCAAACTCCCAAGAGATTATTTAACTGACCTAGAGAAAATAACAACAAAATTCATCTGGAAAAACAAAAGGTCAAGAATTTCAAGGGAATTAATGAAAAAAAATGCAAATGAGGGTGGCCTAGCTGTACCAGATCTAAAACTATATTATAAAGCAGTGGTCACCAAAACCATTTGGTACTGGATAAGAAATAGAGTAGTGAATCAGTGGAATAGGTTAGGTTCACAGGACAAAATACTCAATGACAATTGTAATCTAGTGTTTGATAAACCCAAAGACCCCAGTTTTTGGGATAAAAACTCACTATTTGACAAAAACTGCTGGGATAATTGGAAACTAGTATGGAAGAAATTAGGCATTGACCCACACCTAACACCATATACCAAGATAAGGTCAAAATGGATTCATGATCTAGGCATAAAGAATGATATTATAAACAAATTAGAACAATGTAGGATGGTTTACCTCTCAGACCTGTGGAGGGAGAAGGAATTTCTGACCAAAGAAGAACTAGAGGTCATCATTAATCACAAAATAGATAGGTTTGACTATATCAAGTTAAAAAGTTTTTGTACAAACAAAATGAATGCAGACAAGATTAGAAGGGTAGCAGTAAACTGGGAAAATATTTTTACATCCAAAGGTTCTGATAAAGGCCTCATTTCTAAAATATATAGAGAATTGACTCAAATATGTAAGAATTCAAACCATTCTCCAATGGATAAATGGTCAAAAGATATGAACAGACAATTTTCAGACAAAGAAATTGAAACTATTTCTGGTCACATGAAAAGGTGCTCCAAGTCACTATTGATCAGAGAAATGCAAATTAAGAGAACTCTGAGATACCACTACACACCTGTCAGATTGGCTAAAATGACAGGAAATGATAATGATAACTGTTGGAGGGGATGTGGGAAAACTGGGACACTGATACACTGTTGGTGGAACTGTGAACAGATCCAACCATTCTGGAGAGCAATTTGGAACTATGCTCATAAAGTCATCAAACTGTGCATACCCTTTGACCCAGCAGTGTTTCTACTGGGCCTATATCCCAAAGAGATTTTAAAGGAGGGAAAGGGACCCACATGTGCAAAAATGTTTGTGGCAGCCCTTTTTGTAGTGGCAAGAAACTGGAAATTGAAAAGATGCCCATCAATTGGAGAATGGCTGAATAAATTATGGTATATGAATGTTATGGAATATTATTGTTCTGTAAGAAACGACCAACAGGAGGATTTCAGAGAGGCCTGGAGAGACTTGCATGAACTGATGCTGAGTGAAACGAGCAGAACCAGGAGATCATTATACACAGCAACAAGACTATACGATGATCAATTCTGATGGACATGGTTCTCTTCAACAATGATGTGATTCAAACCAGTTCCTATTGTTCAGCGATGAAGATAGTCATATACATCCAGAGAGAGGCCTGTGGGAACTGAGTGTGGACCACAACACAGCATTTTAACACTTTCTGTGAATATTTCCATGCATTTTGTTTTCCTTCTTAGGTTGTTTTTTTTCTTCTTCTCTTTCTAGATCTGATGTTTCTTGTGCAGTAAGATAACTGTATAGATATGTATACATGTATTGTATTTGTCATATAATTTATCCTATTTAGCATGTATTAGATTACCTGTCATCCAACTCTGAGATACCACTACACACCTGTCAGATTGGCTAAAATGACAGGAAATGATAATGATAGCTGTTGGAGGGGATGTGGGAAAACTGGGACACTGATACATTGTTGGTGGAACTGTGAACGGATCCAACCATTCTGGAGAGCAATTTGGAGCTATGCTCAAAGAGTTATCAAACAGTGCATACCCTTTGACCCAGCAGTGTTTCTACTGGGCCTATATCCCAAAGAGATTTTTAAGGAGGGAAAGGGACCCACATGTGCAAAAATGTTTGTGGCAGCCCTTTTTGTAGTGGCAAGAAACTGAAAATTGAAAAGATGCCCATCAATTGGAGAATGGCTGAATAAATTATGGTATATGAATGTTATGGAATATTATTGTTCTGTAAGAAATGACCAACAGGAGGATTTCAGAGAGGATTGGAGAGACTTGCATGAACTGATGCTGAGTGAAATCAGCAGAACCAGGAGAACATTATACACAGCAACAAGACTATACGATGACCAATTTTGATGGACATGGTTCTCTTCAACAATGATGTGATTCAAACCAGTTGTGCTGCGATGAAGATAGTCATATACATCCAGAGAGAGGCCTGTGGGAACTGAGAGTGAACCACAACACAGCATTTTAACGCTTTCTGTGAATATTTCCATGCATTCTGTTTTCCTTCTTAGGTTGTTTTTTTTTCTTCTTCTCTTTCTAGATCTGATGTTTCTTGTGCAGTAAGATAACTGTATAGATATTGTAAACATGTATTGTATTTGTCATATAATTTATCCTATCTAGCATGTATTAGATTACCTGTCATCTAGGGGTGGGGGGCGGGGGAGGGAAAGGAAAAGCTTGGGAAAAAAAAGTTTTTTTTGCAAAGGTCAATGTTGAAAGGTCACTCATATGTTTTGCAAATAAAAAGCTTTATTAAAAAAAAAAAGATTACCTGTCATCTAGGGGTGGGGGTGGGGGTAAGAAGGAGAAAAGCTTGGGAAAAAAAGTTTTTGCAAAGGTCAATGTAGAAAAATCACTCATATGTTTTGTAAATAAAAAGCTTTATTATTAAAAAATAAATAAATAAAAAAGAATGCTATTCATGCCGATGGCATTCAAATGAAATGAGAAAAAAAAACAAAAGTAAAAGAAAAAAAAAAGAGAGAATCTTGTGGCCTGTACTGAATCAGTGGTTTCAACTTTAACTTGGGTTGATAGATTAGCTTGCTGTGGTTTGGCTTTGAAAAAAAAATCTCCATTCAATGTAAAACCTCACATTAATGATCAAAGAAAGGACTAGCTGGTCCAGACTCCAATTTTTGAAAGGCATAATTATAGGATTATTGTGGATAGCAATATTTATAGGAACATTATAAACTATTGGCTGAATAAGCAAGTTTTAAGCACGGTATCAACTCTAAAGATATTTATAGCAAATTTACATGTACCGAATACTCTTAGAGATTAGCTTTCTTCCTTTTCTACCTCTAAGCAAAGCACTCAATTAAACATCTGGCTCAATGCACTTTGTTTTCTTAGTATCCTCATTTATTCCCAACCCAAAATGGTTATCTAGAGTAGACACATATTGATTCTTTGTTCCAAATCTTTCCTCATTGTCTTTTACAATGCTTATAGTTACTATTGAGGTTCAATAATTCATGATGAGGTACACATCAAATCATGTCATTCCCAAAGAATTCACAGGCTCAAACCATCCCCAAGTCAAGAGGCAAAGCTTTATTACAGCACCATAAGGCAGGCAAAGTTCCTAAGAAACTTGCAATTAAGAACGGAAGAAGTGGGACGTTTTATGGGAAAGAATCCAAAGCAAGGTGTGCTAATTATGCTAATTGTGTGCATCAGTAAATCAACTGGTAATCCAATAACTCTATTTATACAATATAGCCGTGAAAATTGACATCTATACCTTAACCTTCAGATTATATAAGGTAACAGTGGATATCAATCAATACAGGACAGCTCTGTCTGTACAAAATAACTTTACAAGGTCAGCTTGTTCCTCATTAGAACCTATTCAGATACTGTGTTGCTACCAGGGACAAGATATTTTGCTAGGGTCTATTCTAGGGTCTATTCACTCCATTAGTTACCTTCTTTGTAATCCCTTCCTCCTTTTATATCACCCACCTTATGAAGCATCCACTAATTTCCCCTTTCTCTGAAATTCTTTATCTTTTTTTGTCTTTATCATTCAATTTCATGTAAATTACTTTGTCAAAGGAAATAAACTCTGAGTTTTAGGTACAAATCTTTCAGAAACAATTTAATTTAATATGCAAGCCATTTCTGGCTTAGAGGAAGGTGTACAAACTAGTATGATGCTATGCTCTCCAATATAACTCTTGACTCTAATGTTTGGGGCAACATTTATATGAATCTTGAACAAAGAAAAAAATCACAATGTATTAAAATGTTGTTTGAGATTGACATTCCAGAATTGTTGATGATAAAATTATTATCCCATTTTTTCCTAGATCAGTCCTCCCTGGAATCAATATCAATATCCTTTATCAATGGAGGATAGATTTTAAACCCTTCCAAGGGTGGAGAAATAATGTTCTTATTTAGAAATGAGTTAAGTTTGATCGTCACCTGTAATCCATTTCCCTAAGAAAGGTCCTAACTTTTAAGTCAACAAGCATTTATCAAGCCTTACTATGTGCCAAGCGTTGTGCTAAGTTCTGGAAATACAAATACTGTACAAGTAGGAAGAGAGGCAGTCCCTGCTCTCAAGAAACTTATATTCCAATAAGAGACAATAAGTTAATAAGTTTTAGCTGGAACTTTTTTCTTCCTTAATATTCAACTTTTAAAGCAAATAAGAAACTACATTTATGTTGCTCTTTAATTTGGGCAAAGTGTTTTGAATCTCTATAAGGTAGATACTGTAAGAATTAATATATCCATTATACAAGTTCAGAACCAAAGGATAGAGACTTTTTTTTAAAACCTTATAGTATTTTTTTTGCTTTTTGCTGAGGCAATTGGGGTTAAGTGGCCTGCCAAGGGTCACACAGCTAGGAAGTGTTAAGTGTCTGAGACCAGATTTGGACTCAGGTCGGTCCTCCTGACTTCAGGGTTGGTGCTCTACCCACTGCACCATCTAGCTGCCCCTACTTTATAGTATTTTTTCCTAATTACAGGTAAAGATAGTTTTCTACATTCATTTTTTGTTGCTGCTGTTTAGTCTTTTAAAAAATTTATAATAGCTTTTTATTTTTCAAAATACATGCAAAGATAATTTTCGACATTCACCCTTGAAAACCCTTGTATTTCAAATTTTTCTCCCTTCCTCCTCACCTCCTTCCCCCCTAGTAATACAATATAGGTTAATGTTTAACATGTATTGGACTACTTGCCATCGAGGGGAGGGTGTGAGGAAGGGGGGGGAAATTGGAACACAAGGTTTTGCAAGGGCTAATGTTGAAGAATTGTCCACATATATGTTTTGAAAAATAAAAAGCTTTAATAAAGAAAAAAAATTACAGCCAATACCAAGTAGAAAAGCAAATAAAACCTTACATGTGCATTTCAAAACAAATAAAATTATATTTATATTTTATGACAGATCTTTGAGTGCCAAAATAGTTTTAAAAATCAGAAAATTATATTATTACTTATTTTCTTGCTGAAACAATTGGGGTTAAGTGACTTGCTCAGGCTCACACAGCTGGGAAGTATTAAGTGTCTGAGGCCACATTTGAACTCAGGTCCTCCTGACTTCAGGGCTAATACTCTAGCCACTGTACCACCTAGCTGCCCAGAGGAAATTATATTTTTAAATAAAACAAAATGCAATACAGGTTAAACATATGCAAGTCTTCCAAATATATTTCTACATTTATCATGCTGCATAAGAAAAATAAGATCAAAAAGGGAAAAATATGAAAGAAAAAAATAAGCAAGCAAACAACAAAAAAGTTAAAAGTACTATGCTTTGACCCACATTCAGCCCCATGGTCCTTTCTCTAGATGCAGTTGGCTCTCTCTATCACAAGTCTATTGGAATTGGCCTGAATCATCTCATTGTTGAAAAGAACCATATCCATCAGAATTGATCATCACATAATCTGGTTGTTGCTGTGTACAGTGTTGTTTTGGTTTTGCTCACTTCACTTAACATCAGTTCATGTAAGTTTCTCCAGATCTTTCTGAAATCATCTTGCTGATTGTTTCTTATAGAACAATAATATTCCATGACCTTCATATACCATAACTTATTCAGCCATCCTCAACTATTGGGCATCCATTCAGCTTCCAGTTCCTTGCCACTACAAAAAGGACTGCTACAAATATTTTTGCACATGTGGGTCCTATTCCCTTTTTTAGGATCTCTTTGAGATATATTCCCAGTAGAGATATTATTGGATCAAAGCATATACACAGTTTGATGGCCCTTTGGGTATAGTTCCAAATTGCTCTCCAAAATGGTTGGATTAGTTCACAACTCCACCAACACAACATTAATTTTTGCTAAGAACACAACATTCATTTTTGCTAAGAATATGAGTTCTACCAGGAGAACATTATACACAGCAACAAGACTATACGATGATCAATTTTGATGAACATGGTTCTCTTCAACAAGATGTGATTCAAACCAGTTGTTCAGCGATGAAGATAGTCATATACATCCAGAGAGAGGCCTGTGGGAACTGAGTGTGAACCACAACACAGCATTTTAACGCTTTCTGTGAATATTTCCATGCATTTTGTTTTCCTTCTTAGGTTGTTTTTTTTTCTTCTTCTCTTTCTAGATCTGATGTTTCTTGTGCAGTAAGATAACTGTATAGATATGTATACATGTATTGTATTTGTCATATAATTTATCCTATTTAGCATGTATTAGATTACCTGTCATCTAGGGGTGGGGGTGGGGGGAAGAAGGAGGGGAAAAGCTTGGGGAAAAAAAGTTTTTGCAAAGGTCAATGTTGAAAAATCACTCATATGTTTTGTAAATAAAAAGCTTTATATAAAAAAAGAATATGAGTTCTAGATTTTTCTCCCTCCCTTTCTTCCCTCCCCCTCCCCAAGACAGAAAGAAATCTGATATAGATTTTATATGTATAATCATTTTAAACATATTTCCACATTAGTCATGTGAAAGAAAATCAGAACAAAAGGGAAAGACTATGAGAAAGAAAACAACCAAAAATAGTGAAAACAGTGTGCTTTGATCTGCATTCAGTCTCCATAGTTCTTTCTCTGGATGTAGATAACATTTTCCATCCCAAATCTATTGGAATTATCTGAGATTATTATACTGCTGAGAATAACTAAATCTAATATTAATTAATCATGGAACAAAATTGCTGTTACTGTGTACAGTGTTCCCCTGTTTCTGCTCACTTCACTCAGCATCAGTAGATGTAAATCTTACCAGATTTTTCTTAAATATGCTCATCATTTCTTATAAAACAATAGTATTCCATTACATTCAAATGCCACAAGTTATTTGGCCATTCCTTAACTGATGGGCATCCATTCAATTTCCAGTTCCTTGCTACCACAAAAAGAGCCAACTGAGAGATATTAAACAGTTTGTCCAAGCTTGTATCACTAATAAAAGAAAATGTCAAGTTTGGAACTCAAGATCTTTTTAGTTACAGGTCTAGTACTCTCACTATCAATTATCCCTTCCACCTAACACTTTCCACATTAAGATTTTGATATAGCTCAGGTCAGCATAAATTAAATGGGAATGTTTTGGGAGGTTTTTTTTGAAGTCTCAGACAACACAGAATTTATGACCAAATGCTTAATCCAAATTTTACAATAAGATACTGTAAACATACCATAAAAGAAAATGAAAAAAAAAGTACACTTCTTTTCTGGTATGAAGGGAGGGACAAAAAATTTTACTCAGATTTTCCTTATTGGGAGTGGGTAAGTGTTTCCATACCTTTAACCCCCTTGATGTGGAAATTTCAAACTAAAATCCATGACTTAAGAATAAAACTTAAATTAAATTTCACAGGGGATGTCCTGGGATCAGTAAACCTTCAACCTAATCTTTTTATCTTGAGTCAACTCAGTATAGCAAACATTTATTAAGTGATTACTATTTTTACTAAGTATTTACTAAGTAAGTATTTACCTTTGAAAAGATTCAAGGGACAAGCAGATAACTATAATACAATTTAATAAATGATAAATATGTAAGAGAGTTATAAGGGAAAAGTATGTAGTCAGGTTGGAAAGTAAGGGTGATACTGGATTGTGGAGAACTTTATATGCCAGACTCAAAAATGTGAATTTTTATTTGAATAACCATTTAAAAGCAAGTTTGGAAGTTTAAGGAGATAAAAATAGTTTTTCCCTCTTCTGGTCCCCACTTTTGAAAGGTGGGTGTGTCCATTTTGGCCAAAACATTTTTCTTTTCCCACGACAGATCTATTCCCTTAGCTACTACACTCGTTTTTGTTGAGCATGTTCAATGTAAAAAGAAAAACAATGGAAAATATAATGAGGCTCACTTGTACCCATGTCCCCTCTACTAGAGTAGAAGATCAAAAAAATCAACTAGAACCAGTTTAATTCTTCTTTTGTAAGATGTTTGTCAATATAAATTAATAAATCAAAACTATAGGATTTCTGGAAATTTTTGTGTTGGGAGAAAAGGAGAACAGTAAAAAAAAAAATCTTTTTACCCTCCTATTCAGAAAGAAAAGGTTCTCATTTTCTTTCTCTGAATTTCTACATACCACAAGCTCTTTCTCTGGACCAGTTTTAATTTGTTATGAGGAGAGAAACCTTTTAAAATTCTAAAATAACTTAATAAATTATTGAAGTTTGCTGATGAGGAATCTAGCTGTCTGAAATTCTAGTCTCTTGTCATTATGCTTACATCACAAAATACCTGATAGAGCCTCTCTCTGTCTCTCTTTGTCTGTCTCTGTCTGTATGTCTCTTTCTGTCCCTGTCTCTCTCTTTCTGTCCCTGTCTCTCTGTCTCTGTATCTCCCTGTCTCTCTCTCTTCTCTGTGTGTGTCTCTATATATCCCTCTTTGTCTCCCTCTTCTTTCCTCCCTACACTTCACAGATTTCACTATTTTACTGTTCTTATCTTGCTTACTCTTCTTATCCAGAACTCTTCCCCAGCCACCCCAGTTCTGTGCCTTCTCTTAAGAGTCTCAATATTCATTGTCATAATCACAATTCACAAAGTTCTGTTCTGAATCACAAAATTCCAATTCCTATTTGCATTTTTTTATTTCCCAGAGGCACTCAGAGGTCACTTTTGGTAGCATCAGGAAACTACTGAAATCCTTGAATATTAAAAAATCTAAACATGAAGGTATTTCTGGCAGAGCAGTGAAGGATAGTATTGAGGGAGTAGAGAGAAGACTTGGGAATATCAATTAGAAGGTTGTTACAATAGTTCATACCTAAGATAATGAGGTTCTATATTAGGGTCAAAACAACTGAGAAGATGTTGCAAAATTGACAGGACATAGAAAATGATTGGATATGAGAGAAAGAAAAGAGGGATAAATCAAAGACAACATCAAAGTTTCAAATAAGCGAGACAAATAGTGATGCCATTGACAAAAATAATGAAGTCAAAAGGAAGACTAACTCTTTCAGAAAAGATGATAAGCTTGATTTGGGACTTATTAGGTTTGTGAGATTCTGAGGGGTTTTTTTTTTTTTGCTTTGTTTCATTTTTTGTTTTTTTTTTCTTTAAGGAAAACAGTTGTATGCAGAAGATAAAAGAAACTTTCAGCTGTTCTTAACCTATAATTATTGTATGGTCCACATGAATGAGGATAAAAAAAATCAATCAGTTAACATATAAGTGCCTAATAAGTCTTAGGCACTGTGTTGGGCACTAGGGATACACAGATAAAAATGAAGAAGTGCTTGCCCTCAAGGAGTTTATATTCTGTTGGGATACAGTATATACATAAATAAGTATAAATATATGAAATAAATAAAGGGCAATTTGGAGAGTGGGAGGAAGGACCTAGAGAGATCAGAAAAAGGTAGTGCATGAAAAAACTAATTATTGATATAAAGTTAAGTATACAATAATAGCAATATTGTATAATGATCAACTTTGAATGATTTAGCTATTTTCAGTAATACAATGATACAAAACAATTCCAAAGTACTCATAATGAAAAATGCTATCCACATCCAGAGAAAGAGCTGATGAAGTCTAAAGACAGATAGAAGAATACATTTTTTTAAAATTTTGGTCTGCTTCTTCTTTCAAAACATGACTAATATGGAACTATATTTTACATGATTGCCCTAATGTAACCCATGTTAATTTTGCTTACCATTGTTAGGGAGGGGAAAGGTAAGGAAAGGAGAGAGAAAGAAAATTTGAAACTCAAAATTTCTAAAATAAAAATATTAAAAATTGTCTTTTCATGGAATTGGGAAAAATAAATATTATTTTAAAAAGAAAGAAAACTAAGTATTCAAAAAGATGGAGATGAGGAGGAAGTACATTCCAGATTTGGCTGATGGAAAAAGATTCTTCTGCAAAAGCAAAAAGCCTAGAGATGAAGTGTGTCTTGTGTAAGAAAAAGCAAAGTCAATTTTGCTAGACCAAATTGTGTGAAAAGAAGAAAATGCAGATTGTAGCTATGCTGGGAAGGATTTTAAATGCCAAATCGAGAAATTTATATCTAATTACTATTCTCAAAATGTTTTGATTCTGGGATTATTGATTAGCTTGGTCGTCTTACCTTGTGATATATGGTGCTGATTATGTAGATGATAGAATATTGATGTTGTGATGGAATAGTTAATGACATAAGTCAGAGGAAGTGAGAACAGTAGCATTTGAGTGATGATCATATGGTTGGTTGAGGGAAGTTTCAGATCTGAGTGTTATAGTTCTACGGTGTAACAAATGTGCTTTATTTGTGGAAGTAGATAGAAAGAAAGGGAAGTTGATGTATCCAGCTGGTACCCTACAAACTGAAATTATGTTAAAAGTCTATGACCCAGTGCCTTTCTCTGTATGGTAGCTGTATTGGAAGAATAGTAATTAAAGAGCTATATCTGAATTGCACTGTTGTAGACCCTCATCAGTCTCCATGTGGGTGGCTCTAAAGTCTAAATGAGTGATAATGAGGTTGTTCAAATAAATCTCTGAGAGATATGGAAACGTCTCATAAGCATTCATCATGTAGCTCTGAAATTAAGGGAAGAGACCAAAGCAGGAGATACTAAAGGAAACTTTAGGACTTACTAAGGGAAGTAATATAGAAAGAAGCAAAGAGAGCTGAGGACAAATGCGTGGGAAAGACCCTTGTTAAGGGGTTAGGAGGGGCAGGTAGGTGGTATAGAGATATGGATCTGGAGTCAAAAAGATTCCTTTTTCTGAATTCAAATCCAGCCTCAGACACTTACTAACTGTGTGACCCTGAGTAAGTCATTTAACCCTGTTTACCTCAGTTTCCTCATCCGTAAAATGAGCTGAAGAAGGAAATGGCAAACTACTTCAAATGGAATTACCAAGAATCTACATGACTGAAAAAACTCTACAAAAACAAAAAAGTAATAAAGGCAGAAGTAAGATTGCAAGATGCATAAAAAAATATGGTAAAAATGTGAGTGTAAACAACTTTGTCAAGAAGCTTATGGACTAGGTGAGAGAGATCTAGGGGGCTGAATACAACAAAAAAGTCAAAGGAAGGCTTTATTTTTCTGTTAGAGAGATCTGTAAATATTTATAGGAAAGAGGAAAAAGGAAATGATTGAAAAAGAGGGAATTATTTTTGGAGAAAGGTCCTGGAGGAGGCAGGAGGGGATAAGATGTATGGAACAAGTAAAAGGATTACTCTTAATAAGGACTACTTGTTCTCCAAGGCTAAAGAGAGGAGGAAAGAATGGGTGATGATGTTGAAAAGTTTGAAGAAGTTGAGGAAGAGAAAAAAGAGAGTCCTATTAGAGCTAATTTTTTCATTATAGAAGAAGGCTGTAAATAAGGATTGAGAACTTAAGGGAAAAGTTAAAAATTTTGAGCAATCCTTGTGGAGAATGATATTGGGAGGAAGTAAAATTCTTTTGTTACTTTACAATGAACACATATTTCAAATAATGACATTGAAGTAAGATTCTTAATTATTAGAGATTAATTTTCCCCCCCTGAGGCAATTGGGGTTAAGTGACTTGCCCAGGATCACACAGCTAGGAAGTGTTAAGTGTCTGAGGTCAAATTTGAATTCAGGTCCTCCTGACTTCAGGGCTGGTGCTCTATCCACTGCACCACCTAGCTGCCTCCTTAATTTACTTTCAATAAAATGTATTTACTAGGGAAAGAAAATAGATGAACACATTTCAGAAATCTAATTCGATAAGTATTAATTAAGGACCTATTATATGCAAGGTATTCTGCTAAGAACTGTGCATCAAAGACAGTCTCTTCTCAAGAAACCTACATTCTCTCCTATGGTAAAAAAAATAATATCTATTTTGGTAATATAGCAAAATAATATCTATATGTATATATAGTTATGTAAAAACAAAAAAAATAATGCAAAATAATTTTAGAATCAGGATCAGGAAGAAACCATTAAGGATTGATTTGTAGCAATAAGAATCAATAGAAGATGTATGCATTTAGCCTTCAATTAAAAATATAATCAAAGTAACAAAAATATACCTCTCCAAGTGTTATGATTAAAATTTTAATGTAATAATATCATAACTTAGATTAGAGCTTTTAAAACTTTTTCCATTCGCAATCCCTTTTTATTCAAGAAAGTTGTACATGACTCTAGGTATATATATACACATATGTATATATATATACACACATACATACATATATACACACATATATAGTATATATATACAAATCAAACATTTATTAATAATAAATCCTAAAGAAATTTATTTTAAAACAATTCTTTGGTATACATATAATTTCATCATTTATTAAAGTTGAAAGTAAATTTGCATACAAATGAGATGGATGTGCTTATTTATTTTTAACATAAAGAATTAAATGTTGGCAGAATATTTGATATCTTTTAGTGTTGCCAAATTTTTCATGACCTCCACATTCAGTTATGTGACCCTATATGGGAATATGACCCATAGTTCAAAAAGCTTTTATTTAGAAGATATCCAGAAACCAATAAAAAAGCAAAAAAGTCCTTTGAGGTGATCACAAAAGATAAAACAAATAATTCCATTCGCATGAAACTGAGCATCTTTAGTACAAAGGAAATCAATGCAGCTAGGATAAGAAGGGAAACCATTAAATGTGAAGGGGAATCTTTGCATCAAATATCTCTAAGAGACTACTATCTGATGTATGTGGGCAATTAAATTAATTTATGAAACTTAAAGCTATCTCCCAATGATCAAAAAGATATAAATAATTATCAAAAGAAGAATTTCAAATTATTAACTAATGGTTAATAATAAGAAAAAAGATAGTATCAAATCATTAATAATAAAATAAATACAATTTGGGGAAGTTAGGTGGTGCAGTGGATAGAGCACCAGACCTGAAGTCAGGAGAACCTGAGTTCAAATTTGACTTCAGACACTTAACATTTCCTAGCTATGTGACCCTAGACAAGTCACTTAATTCTAATTGCCTCAGCCAAATAAATAAATATAAAAGAAATAAATACAATTCAAAACAATTTTGAAATTTTACCTTACTCCTAAAAATGATAAAGATGATAAAAGATGGGAATAATTGATTTTGGAGGGTCTGCACTAATTCACCATTGTTGGAGCAATAAATTGGTCCAACCATTCTGGAAAGCAATTTGGAATCATGCTTTTAAAATGACTGAAATATTCATGTCCCTTGAACCAGAAATCCCATTGCTAGGACTATTTATTCCCCATGGAGGTCAAAGAAAAAATCTACATACAAAAATATATTAATAATGTCACTTTTTGGTGGCAAAACAACTAGCTAACTAATTTATAAAATAGAATATTATTGTGCTGTACAAAAAAATGAATGTGCAGAATACAGAGAAGCATAGGAAGACATATGAAATGCTGTAAAGTGAAGTAAACAAGATCAGGGAAACAATATATACAATTCCTACAACAATGCCCATGGAAAGAGCAATAAAAAGAAAATGATTGCTGTATAATTTTGATGATTAAACTTTGATGATTAAATTAGACAAAAGTTGACCAAACATACTTCCCTCCTTCAGTTGAAGAATTGAAGGATGGGGAGGGAGTATGAGTATAAAATGTTGCATAAACTGCCAGATGCAATTTATAAAAGTTAAGTTGCTTTTATTCTCTTTCTTTTAAAATCATTGTTATTAGGGAGATTTATTTGGCGGTAGGTCAGGGGAAAATATGCTTGGAAATGAAGCAAAAACTAAAACATATGAATAAAACAAGATTTTTAAAGGCCTCTGAACAGGAAAAATAGATATCACAAAATCTATCGCCTAAGTGCATAACTAAGTGCATGATATTTCTTAGGTATATCTCTACAGCTCTCCCCTCACTCTAATTTTTTAAAGGCCTTTCTCCATAGCTTGATATTCCCCAGTGTGCTTCTAACCTCTTTTTCCACCCTGATCTCTTAGCATCAGAAACTGATGACTGAGGTATGACACATTAGATTTCAGTCAGACTGAATCAAACCTACTAGGGGCTCTCCACATGTGGCCCACCCTTCATACATGTCCCTATACTATCACCACATCTAGAAGAGAACCCCTTGCCTTTTTCACATTCAGTCATTCACTCTGTGCCAGGAACTATACCAGGGATCTAAATATAAAAATAAAGAGAGTCCTTGATTTCAAGGAAAAATCTAAATAAATGAAAAAAAAGAGAAAAATTAGTATTTGGATTGGCAGGGTGCGGGGCAGGAATGGTTTAAAGGCACAAATGTGAATTCATAGGAAACTCACTGGACAACTTGGATGTTTCAAAGATATGTATTGATAGAAAGCATAGCATAATCCTGTAAGAATAATATTGGGGTGATAAAGTCCACAATGATTTTAGGCCACTAGATGACACAAAGGATTGATTTGCTAGAATGCAGTCAGGAAGACCTGATTTCAAATCCAGTTTCAAACACTTACAAGTTGAGTCAGCAGGTCACTTAAATGCTGTTTATCTCAGTTTCCTCATCTGTAAAATGCAGATAATAATATTACCTACCTCCCAGGATTGTTGTGAGAATAAAATGAAATAATATTTGTAAAGAGCTCTGCAAAATTTATTCTATATAAATGCAATTACTGGTGAGGAAAATTAAGAATAAAAGGGTTTTTTATTATTATTGAAAATAGAAAGATCAAAGAAGGAATGGCCCATAACTGATGGTCATGCTAATAACAATGACAGAAATAAAATAAGATATGTTGCTGCTTAATTCATAATTATTTTGCTTCTATTTCCTCTGTTAATGAGGATATATTTTTTACTGGAAAGTTCAGAGGAAGTTAAAACCCAGTAGGTAAAGGGGCAGTAATAGAATATTTCCCTCTTTTGAGAATCAGGTTACCAGACCCAGATGATCTGTATTCCAGATTAACAAAACAAACATTCATCCCCACCAAAAAACAACAACAACATCCAAAAAAGAAAACCCAAGGGGCAGATATGATTGCCAAACTATAGTTAGCAGTAGAGATAGTAAGGAATAGAAAAAATAACTAAAAGATGGAGAAAAGGCAAAATGTTATCCTCCTCAAAGAGGGAAGAGGATGCTCTCTGTCATGTATAAGACAATTACTATGACTTCAATTCCTGGCAAATTCTAGGACATATCAATAAGAAATGGTTAATGAACAACTTGAAAAGGAAATAGTACATCCCAAGAGCCATTAAAGCTGGCTTCATCAAAGACAGATCATACTAATCTAGGAACCTTTTTTTGTTTGTTTTTTTTTTTGATAGTTATTAAGCTGATAGGTCACAGGAACACTATATATTGTTTACCTAGATCTTACCAAAGCATTTGCAGAAGTCTCTTATGCTATCCAAATTGGAGTCATACTGTCTAGGAGGGAATATTCTGTTACTGTAGGGTTGGTCTTTCAAAACCATAACTAAGATGTTTTAAGAACCTAGGTTGTCATTAAAAGCATTAGTTACTAAACTCTATTTGGATATAGTATTACCTTTAAACCTATTGAAGTATTAATTCATAAAATTGTATAATCTCGGATTTGAAAAGATGCCAGTAGTCATCTAGTTCAACCTAGCCCTGAAGAGAAATCTCCTTTAAAAAAATCCCCAATGGGTTGTCATTTGGCATCAGCTTAAAGACCTCAAGTAATGAGGAATTATTTTCTTCTTGAGGCATCTTGTTCCATTTTTGGATAATCCTAATTATTAGGATTTTTTTTCCTTATGACAGGCCAAAAAACTGCCTTTCTGTAACTTTGTCTTATATTTTCAAGTTCTGGTGCTGATGTCAAAAAAACAAGATTAATTCAACTACCATATACCAGTCTTCCAAATAATTGAAGAAAACCATCCTGTGCCCACTTCTCTTTTCCAGGTTAGATGTACCCAATGTCTTCAATGGATTCTCATATGGCAACATTTTCATATGCTATTTCAGTATCTTGTCATAGGCCCCATATACTTTCCTCTGGTTAAACATTTGTTAAAATCTTGTCAGTTATGGACACAGCATTTAAAGAAGTAAACTGACATACTGAATATTCATTCTTTATGGAAGTGTTTAACCAGAGGAAAGTATATGGGGCCTATTACCTTCCTCATTCTGAATATTATTTCTATTAATGTAGTTTCAGATCACATTAACTTTTTTGACTACTACATTACAATACTGATTCTAATTGAATCTTCAGTATATCAAAGGTTCCAAGTCTTTCTTACAGAAACCATTTTCTAGTCTTGCCTTCCTAATTCTGTATTTCTGAAGTTGATTTCTCCTCCTCCTTCTCTTCCTCCTCCTCTTCTTCCTCCTCCTCCTTTTTCTTTTTCTTCTTCTTTCTTCTTCTTTTTCAACCAATATGAATCTACTTGACTATCCTATCACCTTGCCTGAAAATAATTATCATATCCACAATATCATGAGAGACTTTGTCAAATATCTTGCTATGACCTAGCAATACAATATGAGCTCTACCCTCATCACCAACCCCATTATAAAAGAGAAAAAATCATGGAATCAAAACACTTATTTCTTTGTAACTGCTTTTTCTCTAATCAGGAGTGAGTTTCCTTGGCAACCAAGTTATTAACTCATACCACTCTAGACTATTTTTAAGCTCACCATTTTCTCACTGGATAAAAATTATTCTGTACATAATTACTTAGATTACTAGCAGCTTTAGTTTGAGGCAGTAGGTCAAAGATGCAATTGTAGCACTTAGAACAGAGCCAGAACTGAGGATGATGGAAAGATATTCCAGGATCTGGAAAAAGATGAAAGGACACAAGACCTGACTTCAAATTTTGGGAGGGCAAATAGTTATGTATTTCTCATCTAGAGATCCAAAGACCAAGTGGTTCATCCCATGGCTAGAGGATCTAGAGTGGAGATTTTTAACCTTGGGTCCATGAGTTCAGTTTTAAAGACATTTTAATAGCTGTACTTCAATATACTTGCTTTCATGTGACATTAAGAAAGTGTTTCAAGTTTTATGTCTCTTCCACTTTTGGAGCTGGGTGTTGAGAAAGCAGATTTTGGAAGGTTGAGGTGTCAAAGAGCTTCCCAACAAAATCTACCAGCAAGAGAAATAGAACTAAATTATTAAGATCTAAAATAAGCTACTTGAATTCTTTGGTCTACATTTTCCTCAGTTCCAAAATCACAAAATGATATCAAAGAGCCCTGCTTATTTTCTGTGTAACCATGGAAAAGTCACTTGATCTTTGGGAATTTTTTAGTTTCCTTGATTTTAAAATGATAGGGCTTAATAAAGTGACTCCTAAAGCAACTTCCCACTCTAAATCCTCTAAAGCAAGAGTAGGGAACCTTTTTTCTTCCAAGAGTCATTGGATATTTATAACATCATTCAGAGGCCATACAAAATAATCAACTTAATAATTCAAGTAGGAGGTTGTTGTACCTAACTTTCAGCTCATCATTGACTTTCGGTTGCCGTGGTAGGGCCAGACCAAATGATTTTATGGGCATTATACAGTCCAAATGGTTCTCCATCCTTGGAGAAGTCTTGGAAGAAGGAAGTCATTTAAGAAGAAAAAAAGGCTTTAAAAATATTAAGAAAAGGGGCAGTTAGGTAGTACAGTGGATAGAGCATTAGCCCTGAAGTCAGGAAGACCTCAGTTCAAATCTGGTCTAAGACACTTAACACTTCCTAGCTGTGAGACCCTGGACAAGTCACTTAACCCACATTGCCTCAGCAAAAAAAAAATAGTAAGAAAGGCTTAATTCTCTGTAATTGGTATTTGGAACCAAGGATAATCCAAAGAATATTTGCAACTTGTAAACTTTCTCTTTCAATATCACCTATTTGTCAACTAATGTTAGTCAAGCCCTGATTTGAATTCATGTTTGGAGAAAAAGCTCTACCCTTTCCTCTTTAACTCTCTTTCATGTTTATACATGCGATTAGGGTAAACACAATAAGGTCTTTGCAGCTGTGCTATTTCACTCCTTAATAAATCATTTAACAACCTGCTCATCTAGTCAGTCCTTAGTTCAGTTAAGGTTGTGTTTGCCCCTCACTAATAGGACTCTGTCATTCTTTCTTATTCTCATCTTCTCCAATATCTCTTTTTTTTACCACTTCAAGTAATTGTAACTTTATTTGTAATTTTTTATTAAACCTTTTTATTTGTATAACATATGTATGGGTAGTTCCCCAGCATTGATCTTTACATAAAGCTCTCCATTACAACTTTTACCCCCAGTCCCCTCCCCTCCCCTAGATGGCAGGAAGTCCACTACATGTTAATAATGTTGAAATACTTGACAAGTTATGCAAGAAAAATCATATATCTACAAGAAAAAAAAAGAACATCAGAGAAAGGAAACACAATGCAAGCAAACCTCAATAGAGAGCATGAAAATGTTATGTTGTGGTCCACATTTCATATCCCTCTCTCTGGGTGTATATGGTTTTCTTCAGTGAACAATTGGAACTGGTTTGAGACAATTCTTTGTTGCAGAGAGCCATGTCCATCATAATTGATCATCATGTAATATTATTGTTGCTGTGTATAATGATCTCCTGGTTCTGCTTGTTTCACTCAGCATCAGTTCATGCAAGTCTCTCCAGGCCTCTCTGAAATTGTCCTGCTGGTCGTTTCTTACAGAGCAATAATATTCCATAACATTCATATACCATAATTTGTTCAGCCATTCTCCAATTGATGAGCATCCCTTCAGTTTCCAGTTTCTAGTCACTACAAAAAGGGCTGCCACAAACATTTTTGCACATGTGGGTCTCTTTCCTTCCTTTAAGATCTCTTTGGGATATAAGCCCAATAGAAACACTGCTGAGTCAAGGGTATGCACAGTTTGATAACTTTTTGAGCATAGTTCCAAATTGCTCTCCAGAATGGTTGGATCCGTTCACAGTTCCACCAACAATGTATTAGTGTCTTAGCTTTCCCACATCCCCTCCAGCATTCATCATTATCTTTTCCTGTCATTTTAGCCAATCTGACAGGTGTGTAGTGGTACCTCAGAGTTGTCTTAATTTGCATTTCTCTGATCAATAGTGATTTGGAGCAACTCTTCATATGACTAGAGATGGTTTTAATTTCATCATCTGAAAATTGTTTGTTCATATCCCTTTACCACTTATCTATTGAAGAGTGGCTTGAATTTTTATAAATATGAGACAATTCTCTATATATTTTAGAAATGAGGCCTTTATCAGAACCCTTAAATGTAAAGATGATTTCCCAATTTGATGCTTCCCTCCTAATCTTGCCTGCATTAGTTTTATTTGTACAGAAACTTTTTAACTTAATATAATCAAAATTATCTATCTGGTGTTCAATTAAGAGTTCCAGATCTTCTTTGGACATAAATTTATTCCCTCTCTATAGGTCTGAGAGGTAAACTATACTACGTTCCTCTAATTTACTTACAATATCACTCTTTATATCTAGATCATGAACCCATTTAGATCTTACTAACCAAACTAACAAAAACCATATGATTATCTCAATAGATGCAGAAAAAGCATTTGATAAAATCCAACACCCATTCCTACTAAAAACACTAGAGAGTATAGGAATAAATGGGCTTTTCCTTAAAATGGTTAGTAGCATCTACTTAAAACCATCAGCAAGCATCATATGTAATGGAGACAAACTAAAACCATTTCCAATAAGATCAGGAGTGAAACAAGGCTGCCCACTGTCACCAATACTATTTAATATTGTATTAGAAATGTTAGCTTTGGCAGTAAGAGAAGAAAAAGAGATAAAAGGAATCAGAGTAGGGGCAGCTAGGTAGCTCAGTGGATAGAGCACTAGCCCTGAAGTCAGGAGGACCTGAGTTGAAATCTGGTCTCAGACTGTAATACTTCCTAGCTGTGTGACCCTGGGCAAGTCACTTAACCCCAATTGCCTCAGCAAAAAAACAAAACAAAAAAAAGGAATTATAGTAGGTAATGAGGAAACCAAATTATCACTCTTTGCAGATGACATGATGGTATACTTAGAGAATCTTAGAAACTCAACTGAAAAACTACTAGAAACAATTCACAACTTCAGCAAAGTTGCAGGATTCAAAATAAATCCACATAAATCATCAGCATTTTTATATATTACCAGCAAAGTTCAGCAGCAAGAGATACAAAAAGAAATTCCATTCCAAATAACGGATGATAGTATAAAATATTTGGGAATCTATCTGCCAAGGAAAAGTCAGAAACTATACGAACTAAACTACAAAACACTTTCCACACAAATAAAATCAGACCTAATCAATTGGAAAAACATTAAGTGCTCATGGGTAGGCAGAGCGAATATAATAAAAATGATAATACTACCCAAACTAATCTGCTTATTTAGTGCCATACCAATCAAACTCCCAAGAAACTATTTTACAGATCTAGAAAAAATAGTAGCAAAGTTCATTTGGAAGAACAAAAGGTCAAGAATTTCAAGGGAATTAATGAAAAAAAAGGCAGATGAAGGTGGCCTTGCTGTACCAGATCTAAAACTATATTAAAAAGCAGCAGTCATCAAAACCATTTGGTACTGGCTGAGAAATAGAGCAGTCGATCAGTGGCATAGGATAGGATATCAGGACAATCTAGGCAATAACTTTAACAATTTAGTGTTTGATAAACCCAAAGACCCCAGCTTTTGGGATAAATACTTACTATTCGGCAAAAACTGCTGGGAAAATTGGAAACTAGTGTAGAAGAAATTAGGGCTTGATCCAATATCTCTTAATCATTAGCAGAGCATCATAGGGAAACTCAAATTCATAGGGAAACTCATTAGATCTGACCCCTGATGGGACAGGAATACATTTATTACAAAATGAACTGTGAAATTTAGACTTTCTTTCATATATCCCAGCAAATTTGAGTTTAATACTAAATGGAAGTAGAGAAATAATAAGGTAGCACCTGGCTGCCTTTAATGAATTTAGATCACTTAGGTACAGATGAATCACATCCTAGAGTATTGAGAAATTTGGCTAAGATGTTTGCAAAGCACTGTCAGTGGTCCCTGAAAGATCATGGAGAATGTAAGAAGTACCATGGGACTGGAAAAGGAAAGATAACCATATGCCAGTAACTTTGTCTTTGATACTTATCAAAATTCCTGAATATTTTGTTAAAGGGATGGTTAGTCGGTATCCAGAAAAGGAAGCAGGGGTTTCAAAGAGACAGTAAGGTTACATTAAGAATAGGCTTTGTGAGGTAATCTTATTTCTTTTTTCTAACATGATTATACAAATAGTAAATTAGGAAGATTGGGAAGATGTATTTCACCTATTTCAAATGCAAAGCTTTTGACAAAGTCTCTACTTCTGTCTTGTGTGAAAAAATGGAAATACGTGGGATATATTATTGTATAATTAAGTGGATTCAGAACTGGGTGAATGGCTGGACATAAAGAGGATTTACTGTTGTTAAATGTCTATTTGAAATAAGGTCTCTAATGAAATGGTCCAGGAATTTGGGCTTGACACTATGTTGCTGAAAGTCTTAAGAAATTATTTGTAATGTGTGCTTATCAATTTTAATATACTAGATAACAAATTAAGGTGTTAACACAAAGATGTTAGCAGACTAGAACATCTGGACCATATGTAATAAGATTAAACTTAATAGACTTTGAGCATTTTATATCTTATAAACTTGGGCAGCTAGATGGTAAAGTAGAACACTAGACTTGGAATAAGGAAAACTCATCTACATCAGTTCAAATCTTGCCTCACAGACTTACTGTGTGAACCTGAGCAAGTCACTTACCCCTATTTGCCTCAGCTCCTAATTTGTAAAATGAACTGGAGAAGGAAAGGGGGTTTAAACCACTCCAGTATCTTTGCCAAGAAAACCCCAAATGGGATCATGAAGAATTGAACACAATGGGAAATTAAACAATCTTATAACCATGTTCATCTTCCATGGCCTGTAATGCACATTGAGCTCATAGTTGTCCAATATCACTATCCATATTGAGTTGGCCACACTCAATTTAGTACTTGCCAGATTATAAATCTCTGAATTATTGTTATCTGTAGTAGAAATTGAATTTTTAACGCAAAAACTATGAATTTATCAATGACAGCTTATTTCAAAGCCCAGAACTCATATTTGAGCATAGGATAACAAATATCTCTGTCAATGAATACTCTAATAGCAAATGTAAGAGCTATCACTCTTATATTATAAAATTCTACTAAGGTTTCTAAGCTGGTATGAGTATAAAATGCATAGAACATTCTTGCATGTACAAAAGCTGATGCTAGAGTATGTTCTTAAATGCCTGCCCATATTTCTCATCCCAGATTTGGGTCTTCCTTTTTGCCCTTCTGTTTTGATATTATCTGAACTAAATATCCATAACTGAGTTCATTGAAGTGTCTAACATGATGACATGGAACTTCACAAATGTAAGATAATAGGTTACAAGTCCTAGCAAAATATTCTGCTTCTGATAATTTTTTGGATTACTCCTGAATCATAAGCCTTCCATTTTCTTGGGATCAATATTCATGCTTTATTGAGATACTCCATCACTCATGTACTTTACTGAAGCTCTGCAGAACTGGTACTATTTGATTACCATAGACCAGCAGCTCCTATCCTATATAATATTTTCAAAAGTTTTCTCTCATATTCTTCTAATTTCTTCCTAAATATTTCAAAAACCTCCAAATAGTTCATTTCACTCACTGCTTTTTTTTTTCTTTTTTTTTTTCAAGCTACTGAAAAAAATTGCAGAAGCTCCAGAAATTCCTCAGGATTTCATACTCAAATAGGTAGAAGATCTTATCTTTTACTGCCATGAGGAATCTGATAATAACCATTGTTCATGTCCACTACTTAAAACCATTGATTAACCAATAGTCCAAGACATTTTCAAATAGCTGCATTGGTCCACCTTTTTTTCTGATTTAATTTAGATTCTTCCCAGTTTTCTATTATACACCTATCAACGAAGAATGAGGATTGTGGATCAAGATGCTGATTTACAAAACCTTTATGTGATTTTGATTTTTTGAGATAACTCTCAAAAATTGAAGAGTAATTAAGCTGGGCTTTCAACAACATAGTATTAAGCCCAAATTCCTGTAGACAAATTCTACAACCTCTCATGCAATGGGAAGGTCTTTGTTTGGCAACTCTTTCATTCCTTCAGCAATGGAGAGTTTTGAATGTCAAATTTCTTTGGTGCTCTTAGGCTCCACAGTGTTTTTTGATGTGTCTTACTACTACCATTTTCTGTCATGTATACATAGGAAATATGGATGTCATAGGAGGTATGATTCCAAACTGCCTGTAGCAATTGACCAGTATTTTGAATAGATCGTAATTATTCACTCAAAATTGAAAAAAGAGATGACATCTAGCCTTGGAATAATAGAACTTGGATGTCTACTCTCTTATTGTAAGTATAGTAAAAAGAAGGGAATGGAGGCAGTGGAATATTGTAAGGAGTAACATGAGCTGGGCTTTTTGGCAAGAAAGAGCAGTGACTAAGGAATTCTGGATTTTTAGACAGGCTATCCCCTTCCCCAGGCCCTGTTGTATATAATTATAGTCTCATAGACCAATAGTGTTGCCCTAAGCTAAGCAACTGTTACCTTTACAGGTTTCTCACCAATCTTAATAGGATTCTGAGCCATAAGGAAGCTTAGAGATTTAGTCTCACCCTCTCATTTTACAAATGGAAATTTTTTTTCTTTTTTTTCATTAAAGCTTTTTTATTTACAAAACATATGCATGGGTAATTTTTCAACATTGACTCTTGCAAAGCCTTCTGTTCCAAATTATCCCCTCCTTCCCCCATTCCCTCCCCTAGATGGCAGGTAGTGCAATACATGTTAAATATGTTAAATCCAATATACATATATATGTATATATACATATATATATATATATATACACAGTTATCTTGCTGCACTAGAAAAATCAGATCAAGAAGAAAAAAAAACTGAGAAGGAAAACAAAATGCAAATAAACAACAACAGAGAAAATGAAAATGCTATGTTGTGGTTCACACTCAGTTCCCATGGTCCTCTCTCTGGGTATAGATGGCTCTCTTTATCACTGAATAATTGGAAATGGTGAGATGGAAATATTGAAGATCCAAGAGACTAAAGAGGTTGCCCAAAATCACACAGGTAATAAGAAGAAAAGTCAAGCTTCAAACTCAGATCTTATGACCCATTTGGAAAGATTGAAAGACAATAATTGGAAAGTTTATCTTTTCTATAATATCTTATCAATCAATCAAGAACTTTTAAGCACCAACTCCTTGCCCAGTTCTACACTAGGCTTTATCTGAGATAAACAACTCCTCTTTGCAAGGGATCATGAAATAAAAGCTGTCCTGACTATGTTTAGTAGAAAAAGCACCAATCCTGGGTTAGAAAGACTTGAATTTAAAGCCTACTTTAGACACTTCCTAGTTATATGATCTCATTTATGTCAATTAACCTTCTCTGAGCCTCAGTTTCTGCTTGTGTAAAATCTTAAAATTATAGGACCCAATGACCACATTGGGTGATGTCTCTTGTGTGTGAATTGGATTTAAAAGAGGCAGAGTTGCATAAAATAGCCTTTTTCCTTCTTCCATAGTAATTGAAGTCCAATGTCAAATGGGGTGTTCAGGGAGGACTAATGCCTCTGGTATAGGGGCTTGCTGAGCTCTTTTCAGGGCTACTCATTTACCTTTGGCATTATATACATATATTTCTATATATGTACAAAATATGTATATGTATGTATAGACACATATTGCTTTGCAAGCTTTCTAAGAGAGCTGTTTCATTTTTCCAAGATCCAATCTGATGGCAACTAAGAGAGTGAGTAAGTGATCTCTTGAGGCTCAAACCTCCATCATATTTGGTGAATGAAGGGTTCCAGGTGGAGGATTTCCAATGAACACAAAAAGGGAAATTCTCTTCCCAAAACGACATCCTACTGAGGGCAGTCCCAATGTCTGAGATTCCTTTCATTCTGGTACATTTTTCTGGGAACAACATTTTATGAGAATAGCATTTGTGGAGTCTCTGAGAAGGCCTATGTGGTATATTAGCTTATGATACAGATGCAGTTCAGCACAGAGAACTGAGCCCATAAATTCATCTCTTTCCAACTCTCTCTAAATTTTCCAAGAATTTTCATTATCCAAGTTTGCCACAAACCTATAACATGATAGAATTCCCCATTTAGACACTGGCACATTTCTTGAGAGTTTCACAAAAGCGAGAAACCTACTTATGTAGAAATGGAATAAAAATTAAAATAAAACTGTACCTCAGTTTTCCTTTTTTATTAAATTCATTGAATCAGTTTATTGGATTCTAGATTTAGAGCTAAAAATGATCTCAGAAGTCATCTAATTTAATTTAGATATTTTGACATTTTTTTATTTTTTTATTTTTTTTTATTTTAAGCTTTTTATTTGTATAACATATGTATGGGTAGTTCCCCAACCTTGATCTTTACAAAGCTTTCCAATACAAATTTTACCCCCAGTCCCCTCCCCTCCCCCAGATGGCAGGAAGTCCACTACATGCTAATAATGTTGAAATGCTTGAGAAGTTATGCAAGAACTGTGCATACCCTTTGACCCAGCAGTGTTTCTACTGGGCCTATATCCCAAAGAGATCTTAAAGGAAGGAAAGAGACCCACATGTGCAAAAATGTTTGTGGCAGCCCTTTTTGTAGTGGCTAGAAACTGGAAACTGAAGGGATGCCCATCAATTGGAGAGTGGCTGAATAAATTATGGTATATGAATGTTATGGAATATTATTGTTCTGTAAGAAACGAGCAGCAGGACGATTTCAGAGAGGCCTGGAGAGACTTGCATGAACTGATGCTGAGTGAAACGAGCAGAACCAGGAGATCATCATGCACAGCAACAACAGTATTACATGATGATCAATTCTGATGGACATGGCTCTCTGCAACAAAGAATTGTCTCAAACCAGTTCCAATTGTTCACTGAAGAAAACCATATACACCCAGAAAGAGGGACATGAAATATGGACCACAACGTAACATTTTCATGATCTCTATTGACATTTGCTTGCATTGCGTTGCCTTTCTCTGTTTCTTTTTTTTTATTTTGACATTTTTTTAAGAAAGCTAAAAATTATATAACATACAATTATTCAACTTTGATTACATTTTGAAGACAGTAACAGGAATGATTTACAACTTGGCTTAAAATAAAAGCAGAAGAAAACATACATATACACACATAACACACACACACACACACACCCCTCTTTGTAACCAATAACAACCAGAGAAGAAAACAGGTTTTGTTTTCTGTCTTCAAGAAATGTCATTGGGATGTATTTAATTGTTCTTAAAGGAACTGGTTTGGGATCTTGGGTGCCAAATTTCTCAGTTTTAATGCATTTCCATTCTATATTTTGGAAAAGAAGAATTCGCAAATGGATATGTTTATAGACACCAGAAGAAAAACCTAAATATTAGAATGATATGTAAAAAAGCATCAACTATTCTAAATTGATAAATTCTAAATTGATAAATTGATAAACACTAAAAGCAGATATTTCTTCAAGATGTAATATGAAAAAAATTCTAGTGGTATTTTAACTAGGATGGAATCCACCGTGGTTCAAAGATTTTGTTGAAAATTGAGATCATAAATCTTTTAATTTCTATTGAAACATTTTAAAAAATATATTGATCTCTTTTTCTGAAGGTGGAGAGAGTCCAGTACACTTATAGTGGAAATAAAGTTCTTATATTTTTTGCTTCCCTTTTTCTGAACAATGACTTTGATTTTAGGTTATAGTATTTCCTTTCTCCAGGCCAAATTTTAATCCCAAATATTAAATAGTTTATGTTAAGGTCAAATGAAAAGAATGTAAGAATGAAAACCATGTTATAAAACAATGGATTAAAACTAATTGCTTCTCACAGTCCTTACCCATTTGTTGCCATATTCTCATTTTACTGTATTCTGATATTTTTTTAAAAGCACTCTCAATTTATTATCTTTTTCCTTTCCTCTCCCATGTTCCCCCATACTCCCATGCTATTTCCTATTTAATTCAGATTAGTTGGTTGCCTAAAATTTAAATGATTTTGGCATGCTTCCTTGATTTATTGTTTCAATTGATTTATTTGTCCACGTTCATAATGCATTGGTAATTATAATTCTTAGTATTATTATGTATCTTTTTTTCCTGAGTTATATAAAATTTAAAATCATGTTGCCTATGTTGTTTTCTTATCAGCTTCTCATTTGTGCTTTTAAACAACTGGATTTTTGTTTCCCTCTGTGCATTATTTTTCAAATTTCTGTAGTAAAAGCAAGCATAATTGTACTAAACTGTATCAAAAATTAAAGCATCTGGGAAACATCCTAATGAGAGTTCAAAATTCCCTTTGTACAAGAAAATTAGCAGTCTCTAAAGACTAATAAGCATGGCTTAGTATGTTTCTGATGCCAAAACTATAAAATGTACTTGAAGCCCCTTTGCTATCAGCTCTTGAAACATTGTAATTTCAGGGGAAAAAATAGTAAATGTAAAGAATATTTAAAAGTGATTAAAATGAAAAGGGAAGCTATTTTCAGTGGAACAAAGAACAATATTGTAGGCATAAAGAACAAGATGGTTTCCTGAAAATGATTTCTCTACAGGTACAATTAGGAGAGAGATATAAAGTGCATCATTGGAAAACATTACATTAAAATTACAGTTAAGTGTAATGATCATGAATACCATATAGAAATAGAAACGAGGGTAAAGTTACTAAAGATCGTCTTAGATACAATTCCAGCTTGTTAATGATTTGCTATGCACAATCTCAAGGAAATGTTATGATTTCCATTTTTAACATATTTTCTATTTCATTCCCATAATATCTAAGTAAGTCATTGCTAGGGAGGAGGTTGTGATTGTGTGATGAGGACATTCATTACAAACCTTATTTTTCAGAATTTTGTGTCTTGAGCATTTTGCATAATTTACCAGCACAGACACGATTTCTTGAAAGAGCATATTTCAATCAAATTATTTCTAATGAAAGGACATAAAAAGCACATTTATTGCAGTTTATTAAACATGTTTATTCTCACCAGAACTACCTAAAAGAATCACTTAATTGGAAAAAAGAAAAAAGCAATTTCTCTAAGACTTCAACCTTTAAAAATGTTCACACATTTTAGATTAAAATACAAAAAACAAAAAGAAAAAAAAGATTTGAAAAGTCACCACTGAATAGACACTTTTCATGTTCTTTCACAAATGATAAATGGATTTAATGCTATTTGGTATCTTCATATGTCAATCAAAGAATTCCATGTCACAGTTAGAGTATCCTGGCCATCACAAAGCCTAATCTTTCTAAGTTTTAAGATCACGTTTGCCAGTTCTAAATCATAAGGGACTTACAAAAGTTCTCCAAGTTGTAAGTCAATATTCATTTATCATGATGAAAATCACTTAGTCTGTGTCAAACTATGGAGTTTTAGAAAAGTAAGGCTTTGTTAAATCTTGTTTGCCTCTCATTTCCTTCCACTTATTATTTAATATTTTGGACCAAACCTTTTTATAGTTAATCTGTTTATAGTACAGTTTCCACAAAAATCCTCTTCACAGTAAAGAGGTCATCATAGTACAATTTCTACTAGCTGGGAAGGATCATAGGATCACAGATTTGTCAAAAAGATACTTCAGAGATCATCTAATTTAACCTGCTTTAGATGAAGAAATGGAGAAGGTATTTTCTTAGAATTTTTCTTTCTGTGAGTTCTTTTGAAAACCATACTGGCAAAAGATCTTGTTTGCTTTCTGAGGACTAGCCTAGGTAATAAAGACAGATTTGGTACCAGAGGCTGATGCTAAATTCTTTGGTCACTAAGAGGCCTTTGGAGCATGTCTAAATTGTCCAACGTGGAGGCACCCTGTTTCCCTGCATTCCCTACCACATGGATGGGAATAGCCTCCTTTGATTGACTTTCCAAAATAGGTTGCCTCTTTAAACTATCAGACTGGGACAGTCTCTTCTTTTCCTGCTTGTTCTTTTACCCTCTCCAGAGAATTACACACAGTTACATACAGGCACCATGAACTGAATTGAGAGGGGAGATACCTTCCCTTTCCCACCCCACCCCCAGGTACTCTTTTACCTTTGTCTTCAATTTCAGGTGTCAGACAGGTGTGTGTGTGTGTGTGTGTGTGTGTGTGTGTGTGTGTGTGTGTGTGT
>JAJPUD010000954.1:104019-116576 GCA_023553655.1 Myrmecobius fasciatus
CAATGATAAGTTTGGAAATATGTATACATATATTCGATTTGCCAATATTTTAACATAATTAACATGTAGTGGATATCCTGCCATCTAGGGGAGGGGTGGGGAGTTGGGGGGAAAAATTTGTAACGGAAAGCTATGTAAGGGTTATTGTTGAAGAATTACCCACACATATGTTATGCAAATAAAATAAAAATTAAAAAAAAAAGCTTTAATAAAAAAAAGAAGACATGGGTTCAAATTCAGCTTTAGACACTTATTATCTGTATAACCTTGGGCAAGTCACTTAAACCCTGTAAGTTTCAGTTTCCTTAATTGTAAAATGGAGATATAATAGTATCTACCTAGAAGGGTTATTGTGAGGATCAAATGAGATTTTAAAAACATACATACACACACACACAATACTCATTATAGTTCCTGGCACACAGTCGGTGCTATATAAATGCTTCTTCCTTTCATTTCCCTATATAACATTTGTTGGATCAATTGCCAGTCTACATCTCTCTTTCTCTCTCTTTCTTTCTTTATCTCTCTCTCTCTCTCTCTCTCTCTCTCTCTTCTAAGGCAATTAGGATTAAGTGACTTGCCCAGGGTCACACAGCTGGGAAGTGTCTGAGCCAAATTTTAACTCAGGACCTCCCAACTTCAGGGCTGGTGCTCTATCCACTGTCCCACCTAGTTTCCCCACCAGTCTACATCTCCACAGGGTGATAATTGTGAGCAATGGGCTGAAGTCGGCTTCAGAACAATATTGGTCAGAAGGTTCCTGGGTTCAGAGTCCCACATGTATCATTAAGGGTCTGAGGGGCAAAGGTATTCAAGGGGATGGTGATGGTGACTTGATGTGTCTAGAATATGCTATTTACCATCTCTTCCTCAGAGTGTCCCATTACTTCAACTAAGCCATATGAGCAGTATTTGTTTGACAGTTGGTGGGAATGGCCAGCCTCTTCTCTCTGGGAGCTGTCTCCCAGGTGTCATAAATGAGCTGGAGGCAGGACCCATTGTACTGCTGTTCTTATATGGAAGTGCTACTATTTGTGCTGATCTATTGGTGAGAGCTAAACTGCAATTATGACTGGGGGCGAATGCAAAAGGAGCCCTTTCTCCACTTGATCTGAATCAAGACTTCCAGCCTTCAGGGTTAGGCTTATTCTTATTAGAGACATCCATTCATCCCTCTCTGTCTCTCTAAAAGCTTCATTATCCTTTTCAGAGTTGTACAGCTTGAGCTCCTGATGTTAGAGTTTAGTCCCAAACATATTCATGTTATTTTTTCTAATGTTCTTCCAGGTTAGATCCTTGGCTACAATTTATTCTTTAGAGAATGAATTATGGTTCTTTCTTTAGGAAGATGCAAATCCTGCTTATCCAAGACACAATTGGAAATATTTTTCCCACAATCATGCACAAAAATAGCTATGAGGCAAAACTATAAAACTACATTAGTTGTTACAATAGACAAAAATGATGATTATACACAGTGTCAATTCAGTACACAGGCAAGGACCATGGTAAAACTGGAGAATCAGCATACCATCATGGAAAGAGCAATGGATTTGCTGTCAGAAAAGTCTGTGTTCTGGAATATTATAGGATGAGCAATTCTGATGGACATGGTTCTCTTCAACAATGAGATGATTCAGACTAGTTCCAATGATCTTGTGATCAAAAGAGCCATCTACACCCAGAGAGAGGACTGTGGGAACTAAGCATGGTTCTCAATATAGCATTTTCACTCTTTTTGCTGTTGTTTGCTTGCATTTTATTTTCTTCATCATTTTTTCTGGTTTGATTTCATTTTTCTTATATGTAAGATAATTGTATAAATAGCTACACATATATTGGATTTAACACATATTTTTACCATGTTTAACATATATTTGACTACTTGCTATCTAGGGGAGAGGAGTGGGAGAAAGGGGGGGAACTGGAACACAAAGTTTTGCAAGGGCTGGTGTTGCAGAATTATCCATGCACATGTTTTGAAAAATAAAAAGCTTTAACTAAAAAAAAAAAGAAAAGTCTGTGACATGTTTCACCTTTGATGCTTAGTAGCTCAGTGACTCCTTGTTGGACTTTAGGGGTAAGGAAATGAGTGCCAACTACTCCACAGGAAAACATGTAAATGTGAATTATTTGCCTGGGTTATGATGTAATTAAGCAACACATAACATATTTTATCATTTTATACTCTTGATGATGTGTTTAAATTTATTGCAAAATCTCAGGAACACTGATGACATCTGCTATATTTTGGATTTTACACTGTTTTCTCTTCTTGTACATCTTTTGAGTTGTTCCACATTCCCTTGTCATCTTCTGAATGTTAATTACTCTTTTGCTTCATCAGATTATTATGCTGGCTTCTTGAGCTGCAGGAGGGATAATTGAATGATTGGAAAGGAGAATTGTTAATTACAAAAGGGTATAACAGGAGAAAGGAATGCTACTGAAGAAAGCAGAATGCTTAGTAAGGCCAGGGGGTGATTTGGGGAAATAGAGAGTGTGCCCTTTCTCCTGCTTCCTATAAAAAGTCTCTTCATGTGGTCTGGCAAAGGGTGAGAATCATGCTCTTTGAAAAGGCACAGAATAGGATTTTCATGGATTTCAGTCCTCTGCTGATCCACAAGAAAAGCTGTCAGGGAGAGTTGAGGGATAGTTTGATGAGCTAGGTTGCCCTATGTTCAGGCTGGAAGCTTGGAATATAAGACAGCTGCAACCCTTATTTTGGGAATGCTGATTTTCTTTTCTTTTTTCTTCTTCAAAGGAACACAGAGAAATAGTCATTTTTAGACCACAGTTTAGCCTGGTTTTTAATCTTCCCAGTACTCCTTATTCCCAAGATCTTATAAGAAGAAAATTTGGTCATTTGTTCACACTTGGAATACAAATCCATTAATCTTTCACTTAAGTGTAACTTATAAGTGCTATAGTGGCCACTGAGCCCTAGTTGTGCCTCATTATTGTTCCCCTGAACCCTCCCCCTATTTTCAGATTTAACTATTACTGCTGAGGGCACTATCTTCCTCCAAGTACCCCTGATTTATAATCCAAATGTCATTCTTGACTCCTCACTATTAGTCTTACCCCTATATACAATCTGTTACCAAGGGCTGATGATTTTACCTTTGCAATATCTCTCTTGTCCATCCCCACTCTAGGCCATCCTCCCTTCAGCTGCCAAAGTGATTTGCCTAAAGCACAGGTTCAACAATGTCACTCCCATACTCACCCTCCAAAGACTCCCCCTTCCTTTTCACTCTTCTTACACTTCACACCTCCTTTACTTCCTTTTTAAGCCAAGGATACTGGTCTCCTTGCTGTTCCACATTTTTCAACACAGAGGCATTTTCTCTGGCTATTTCCCAGCAACAGAATGCTCTTCTTTATCTACCTCTTGGCTCCCCCTGGTTTCCTTCAAGCCCCTCCCCCCAAAAAAAGCTTTTTTATACAGGAAGCTTTTCCCAACCATTCTTAATTTCAGTGCTTTCCTTCTGCTATTTCCGATTTTCCTGTTATATATTTATATATTCATATTTATTTATATATATTATTTATTTGTACATATGCATATATATTTATTTTTATATATCATTTATTTGTTTATATATATTTGCTTGTTCTTTCCACCACTACATTTTAAGTTTCTTTAAAGCCTTTCTTTCTATCCCAGCACTTTAGCAGGTTGCCTGGCATAGAGCAAACACTTAAAAAATGAGTGACTGATTCATTTTTCCCCAAATGCTACTGATGGATAGAAAACAGCACATTTTCTGGTCTGCTCTGATTAGAGCTCAACTTAAGTAGTTTTAAGTCTCTATTCTGGCAACTTTTAGACTTGAAGTTTTGGTATAATATAGCAAACTTGTGTAGGCCTTTGGTCCCTCCTTCTACTGCAATACTGTAACAGAAGTGCTCTGTTAATTAAAATTAAAAGAGAAATATCCTCAAGCTTGCTCTCTTCTAATGACTCAAGGTGATTGGGAAGAGCAAGGGGAGAGTTAACTGGACATGGTTAACTGTGAGCACATGGCAGTTAATGAATGTGCTTTAACTGCCATGTTAAAGTACATTTATTGACTTGAGTGGGCTTGAACTTGAGTTCCTAGATGTCTCGTTTTTTTTTTTCTTCCCTGGGCAGAGATAACTGAATAGTGATCCTGAGATGAATGGTCTAGCCTTGGTATTCAAGTTATCCAGAGGTCCTGAATCCCTCTTTTGGAACTGATTGTTCTCCAACTGTCTACCCTTCTTAGAGAAAATAACCATAAAAAGTAGTAGGAGGAGGAGGATCCCCAAGTCCTGGCCTGGTTTGGCAGAAAATGTGGGCTTTTAAAGAGATAACATACAGTTGAGATGAAATATTGACAACGACTATTTAGCTGTCCCACAAATTAGACTTTGATGGTTTTAAGTCTCAACTTCTTGAAGGATATAAAAGTATTTATGTCACAGGAAAGTATTTTAATATAAATGCTGGTCTTTCTGGTTTAACATTTCTTTTGTGTAAAGGAAATAAAAATGATTCTTACTGAACATTGAATTCCTTTATATTAGACCCTTTAAGGAGACCCGATAACCTGAGCCTAAATTTTAAGTCATTTTCCCCAAGATTCAAAGGCAAGACATATTAAGATGCTAAAAATTATACGAAAGACCATAAACTCTAAAAGGCTTTCCCAGGTCTGAACCTGGCCCATGAATATATGGGTCCAGAGAAGAAATGAGTCCCTTAGAGAAGAAGAGTTTCCTTGGTTTGTTCTGCTTAGAGCATACCATATGAATTGATGAGTCTACACCCTACCCACATGTGGTTTAATGCTGAAAGGATTTGGCATAGGTTTAGCAAATCATGGGATATATTCTAGCTAAAGGACACCATAATTAACTTCCATAATACTATTTTTGTGTTTGACTTCTCCATGATCTTATCTTTCCCTTTTTCTTTTCCCTCTCCTTCATATTAGAGTGTCATTTCTTTAAGAGTAAGTAGTTTCTTTTTTTTTTCTTTTTTGGTCTTTATTTACCCCTACCACAGTTCCTAGCATTGGGTATTATTCCAAAATTGGAATACTGTAGCCTCACAGAAATCTTTTGATGTTATGGGAGGGGAAAATTTTGTAGAATAGAATAACTTAGCCATGGGTTTTAATTTTGAATAAATATTTAAAATCTGAAAAAATAAAACTTGAAGACTAATTTCAGTTAAATTCAAAGGTTTTTGCATGCTCAGCCACTTGAAAATATTGGTGGGGGGAGGACAGCTGTAGTACTTATAAAAATGAGTATATCAGCTCTAAAATCAGGTATGTGATGTTATCCGAGTTGAGTAAATATCCTGAACTGGAAGTTGGGCTTTCATTATCATAATGTTTTTATTTATTAGATTTATTGGATGTGCCTGCTTGGTAGCCCCTGAGCACATTGACAGAGATTAATAATAAGAAGCAGTAATTTATTATTTCTGAAAGCCAACAGTGCACTTTGCATTGTACTAAACATAGAAAATAAAGTACCTGCCCTACAGGCCTTCTTTTCAAGTTAGATGCATTGAATATTTTATTGCCCCTCCTCCCCTTGCAAGTAACCATATCTAACAAGAATAGTCAAAATTATCAGAGGTGCAAAGCTCCTTGGTTTTAGTTGATAGGGTCAGGGGAGTGATGGAGAGAAGTGGGTAGAGGAATGGAGACCTTTACTATATGATTGCTTTTTTTTTTTTAAGGCTTCCTCTTTTCAAAAGGATTTCAAAAAAAAGGTTGGATTGTCAGAAAAAGTTCATTTATAGTCACATAAGAGATCAAAGAAAATCTTTAAGCACTAGATTTAAGCAAATCGGTGGAGAAAAACAGGAAATGAAAAAACGTATATAGATATTAAAGTTCAGAAGCCAAACCCCCTCAATTTTACACAGGAGGAAATTGAAGTCCCCAAAGGGGCCTCAATGACTTGACAAAATCACAAAGGCAGAAATACAATGTTCAAGTGAAGAATTGTGCAATTTTAAAGGTGATAACAAAAAAATGTGAATTTGATGAAATAACACAACTGGTGAAATATCCATGAGTAACAGTAATAAAGATTAAAGGCAGAAGATAGCAGTTTTGATAAAATGAGAAGAAAGAAAAAAAGTAAATTTTTAATAATCATCATTAATTAGATTTAGAAATTAGTAAGCTCAATGTGAAACACTGAAAACCGTTTACTATGAATAGATTAGAAACAGATTATATTTTCTTGGAATTGTGCTGCAATTCAAGACCAACCATAGATTGGACTAACACCCATATTATCACTGCAGGAGGCCCTAAGGTCAAGATTTTCCAAAAAGCTGGATGCTCCAACCCTTAAAGGGTTGTGCTTTCTTTGTTTGATCCATTCGGCAATAGCACTATTAGGGGAGTCAGGAAAGGATCAATGCGGCTGGGAACTAATCTGAGAAATTAGTTCTTTTTGGGGCTGGAGATTTTTTATTTTATTTTTTTGGTGGCAAGACAATGTCTATGACTTTGAAAAAAATGAAGGCAAACTCCCTTTTTTTTCCTTTCAGTTAGGAAGATGTATTCAACATCAGGTACATGCTTCTGTGAATGAGTCACTGAAGCAGTGGGATACTGACGGCAAAGCAGCCCAAGCAAATCATTGACTTTGTTTTCTCCCTTGTAGACAAACATTATGAGATGGGTGGGTTGGGGGTGAGTCAGGGAGAAAACCTCAAAATATCTTGGATCCCAGAACACAATGTGTTTGGAAAGCGTGTACCTCTTGTAGACATGCCTGTGTTAGTCACTTTAGCAGTAGGAAGGATGTCAAATCTATACTTATTGAAATAATGTCATCGAAGGAAAAATAAATATTAATGAATGAAGAGGTGGATTATATTTCTTGACTTAAATAGTTGATTCAGGAAACATTTTCAAAATTAAGCCTAAATTGGCTTTGTGCTTCTTCCTCAAAACTACCACATGCTACATTCCTGTAATACTGGCAAAATGTCTGTAATTTTTGCTCTTTGTTCCCATTTCAGCATGATTTCTCTGCCAAAGAGCTTTTGGGGTAAGGAACCTATTAAAACTATTTATCACATGAATTCTGATTTTGGCTTTGGAGTATAGTATCTCATTAAGAGGCAGAAGACTCATTACTTTGGGTCTATCTTCACTGAAGTATATAAACAGCAACTCATCATTACCAAATCTGCTGTTTTTATGTTTCTCAAGATCTGGTTCTCACATTCTTTATTAAAATATAACATAGTGCAAAAAAGTTCAATTTGGAAAATCCACTCTGTTATATGGTGAATAATTTTACTATTGGTTTCTTCTTCCAATTCCTTTATCCCCTCTAATCTCAATGCCCGATATTGCAATAGATAACCTTATAAAGTGGCATCTGTGATATAGAAAACACATTGTAAAGCTTGATACTTTGCACCACAAATGTATTTCAATTTTAAAAAAAGCTTCCTTCCTTGAGGAATACATGATAAATTAAAACAAACAAATGAGTGCAGCATAGGTTATTTTGATAGCCATATAACTTCGGTTTTAGTTTCTGATCATTAGCTTTGGCAATCATTAGCTTAGCTAATGAAAAATAAAATATTTATGATACTGAAAATGTTATAAGCCCCTAATGTCTGTGAGTATTTGTGTTCTATGAATATCGATTCAGGATGGATCAAGTATAAACAAGCTCCCAGCCTCTGAAGTGGGCCTTCAAATTCTTCTGACCCTTCAACCTCACATACGATTGCCTTAAATCTTCATAAACTCAGTATAGTCTTGTCATTCCTTCAGTGAAGGTAAAGGAGATTGATTTCATAGCCAATAAATTACTGTGCAATATTGCACAAGGGTTGAGGCCTTTGACACTAATCTCCTGCATGAACCTAAAAGGTCACAGTAATACCTTTGTGGACCTCACATTTTCAATCAATGTTTTTGGTCAATTTTTTTCCCCTTCTGATGGCTGTGCTATGGTCTCCATTCATCTGGGTATTGCTTTTCACCATAAAACTCATTACATTTCAACTAAACTCAGCTCAATTCCATTTTTGGTTTATGAGCCATTAAAATGATGAATTAAATGTGGAAGTAAATTATGATTCCCTATTTGTAATAAACTTGACTTTAACCCTGGGATGAAGTGTCTTGTTCTTTAAGTCAGATGTGGTTGGGAGTTCAGAATAGGCAAGGTCAGTCAAACCATGAGTCCATAGTCACAAATTATATTTATGTAGCAGAGGTTATATTATGTTCCAGCTAGAGATCGTGGGCTTTGTGTCTCCAGAGGCTCCTACTTCCAAAGTATTTCAGGGTGGCCATGCCCATTAAACTGAAATATTGAAAAAATAGAAGAGCTACTCAGGGGAGGTATGATCCATACATAGCAGCAAAGAAAGGCAGGTGGTCTCCATTTTCCAAGAACAAAAGGCAAAAGAGAGAAAACAAAACGACAACTAAGTGAATTTATTTTCCTATTATTGCCTGTTTTCTGTATAGTATATATATAATTATAAAATAAATATAATATTTATATACATAATATAATGTAAAATTAAAAAAATTAAAATTATAAAACATTGATGCTTTTAGATTCATGAGGCAAAGAGTCATAGAATCATAGATTTAAGACTGGAAGAGGCATTAATAGTCACAGTCATTAAGTTTGAGCCAACAGGTATTTTAATATTAGATCAATTTCTATTGATCATTCCCCCTTAAATGAAAGCAATGGGCACTGCTATACAGAAAGAGGCAGAGCTGGAGAAACATGTTGCTAGTTCTTTGGGGACCAGAAAGCTTGAGATCCCCTTAAGTTCTTTGCAGTACTAGGTTGGGATGATGCTTGGATGGAGTACCTGAATAATTAAGACTGAGGCAACAGGACTAGCTGATGGTCACACTGGCAGTCACATCGATTATTTTATTTTAGCCGTATAATTGTGAATGTATTATTAACCCCATTTTACAGATTATGAGCTTCAGTGGCTTACTCCAGATCACTCTTTGGAGATGAGATGCAAACACAGGTATTCTTATTCCAATTCTTAGAACTCTCTCTACTGGACCACATCATCTTCTACAAAAAAGTTTCTGTCTAGCAGAGAAAGAAATTTCAACATCTTTACCGGCAGTGGTGACTTGACTTTATTAACCATGACACAATCCAATTTGGTTGTTAAGATGACTGAAATAACAGACTCAAATGTGTTCCAGTCTGGTGATTTCAAACCATAAAGCCTGTGCCTAAGTGTGTTTTGCATTGGAATATTTCCTCACATTTCTCCACAGTGGCTTCTCTGGAGATTGAGCATTAGCCCTGAAGGAAAGTTCAGGTTTTAGTCCTTTTAGGTTAATCTGATTCATTCTCATTTTCCAAAAAGGCTCTCAAATTTGGAAGAATGGGACAAGGAGAGAAGGGAAGTTCTTTTTATTGTTTTCCACAAAATTCACCTAGAATTATGCAAAATTCGAAGAGGGCAAGTTATGTTGTTAACTGGGCTATCATTAGCTAGGTAATCATCTTTTGCTAATATTAATGCCCAACCCTCAAGAAAGAATTGCTATTTGTAAAAACTAAAACTTTTATTTTCTCCTTAAGAAATGGTGATAATAAGTGCAATAGTATTATAGACAAAATCTAATTATAACTTTTTTGAATGTCATATTTCATACCTATATTTTGAAAACTTCCTCTTAATTTGGGGCCTTTCTATTTTGATATTCATTTTATTGTAATATTTATTTTTTGACACTTAGGTGATCTAGTAGCTAATGAAGTCATTCTAGTCAAAAAGATCTCCTGAATTCAAATGCAGCCTCAGACATTAACTAGCTTTCTAATTCTGGGCAAGTCATTTGATCTCTATCTGCCTCAGTTTCTTCAACTGTAAAATGGGGAAAATAATACTTACTAATGAGATATTCACAAAGCATTTAGTATAGTAACTGTGGGTGCTTCACAAATGCTTATTTCCCTTCCCTCAAATTTTTTAAACAAGAATAATTATGTCTAAGTCATTTGGACATAGATAAAAACTCAAAATATTCAAATGCACCTGTAATCTCATCTGTTTGAATGCTAATAGTATCCTCCATGCCTTTACTCCTGTTGTTTGAAGGTCTTCACTGATAATATGCTGCATCCTTCTCACACATACTATGTATGAGAATCCTGCTCACATATACTATGTATGAACTTTTCTGTTACCCTCTGAGACATTTATTTTTAATTCCTTGAGAAAATAATGTTTTATGTCTCACATTTACATAATGAAAATGGTAAAAATCAATGAAAATGATGGGCAATTTTTTCAAAAAATGCTTGAGGTAATTAAAAGCTTTTTGTGAAGGCAATCTGGCCCTCTTTCTTTCCCCTTAATTATTCTAGGATAAATTCATTGTCCATTTCTACTTCACATAGATAAATGTAGATATGTTTTATATGTAATACATATAACATACATATATATATTATGTATGTACATTTATGTGTGTGACTATGGATGTACATAGACATATGCATTTATTCTGATGAACAAGTACTTGTAGTTGCCTAGCCAATGAAAGTTATAATCAAGGCAACAGAAATTCTTCCTTCACTTAATCTTTTTTCTGTTGATAGTCAAATCAAACTATTTTGGATGGTTACCTATCTTTTCCAGGAAGTTCATCAGAACTCAAACCATTATTATGAAGCAGCAATCACGAAAATATTTAATGCAGGTTAAAAAATAGAAAGTCAGATCAGTGGAACAGATCAGACAAGAAGAATCAGAAATAATTGAACTCAATAACCCAATATATGATAAAACAGAAAATATAAATTACCTAGGAAAGGACTTCCCATTTGACAAGAACTCCTGGGAAAACTATAAAGCAATTTGACAGAAATTAGGTTTAGACCAACATTTTCCATCATATAGTATAATAAGTTCAAAACAGCTATGTGACTTGCATAATAAAGATCCACACACACACACACACACACACACACATGCACCACACACACAGAATCAAATCAGCTATAATGCACAACCATGAATAGAAGTTTGAATTCTTAACCAAACAAGAGAAAGAGGCAATTGCAAGAGTTAAAAAAATAATAATTTGATCACTTGAAATTGAAAAGCTTTTGCAAGGAATTTCATAGAATTAATGTAATTAATATAAGAAGAGAAGTGGTCAATTGGAGAAAATAATTGGATTAAATATCTCATGAGAGTGTGAGATCCAAGATTTATAAGCAAATAATAGAAATAAGGTCATTTAAGAATGCTAATAGGACAACAAAAGAAGAAAAATGGGAAAAATTTACAAATATTTTTTAAAATAAATTATCTTTTTTTTTACATCTTCTAGATTTACCGATGTATCTCCTCCAACCCTAACTCATCCTTTATATTAAAAAAAAAGTAAAAATAGTTCCACAAAACTAACACATCAAAGTCCATTTATAGTGCTACAAACGAAGAGTTTCCCATCTTTGCAAAAATAGGAGGGTGATGCTTTCTCCACTTTCTTTTCTAAGGCAAAGTATTATCATGAAATTTTCAGCTATTCCCTAATACATAAGAAGCCAAAGGATTTGTTTAAATAATTCACTAAAGAAAAACTGAAAATTGCAAATTTTCACCCCATAACGAGCAAATTGGCAAAGGTGACAAAGAAGGGAACAATCAAAGTGGGAGAAGTTATGCACTAATTCAGTGTTGTAAGGATTATGAAATATCTGATCATTCTTTATAAGTTTATGAAGCAAGCGACTAAGATGTTTATTTTTTTTCACTTAAGAGATCGCACTAGTAGGCATATACCCAAGAAGGTGAATGACAAAAAGCATTTATAGCAGCCCTTTTATAAAACAGAATTTTAAATAGATGCTTGTTAATTGGAAAAGAGTTAAACAAGTTGTGAGACATAAACACAATTGAATATTATTTTATTATCATAAAAATAATGACTATAGAAATGCACAGGAACGTTTTCATGAATTGGTAAAAGTGAATAAGGTAGGAAAATTAGATACTAACTAAAATAATGTGAATGGAAATCTCTTCCCAAATATTCCTTACCATGGTTTTGCAGATAACTGTTTTGGTATCAAGCAGTGTTGCTTATAATATGTCAGCTTTCTTTGTAAAATCTTAGAAATGAGTTTATATTTTTAATTTTTTATATTTTAACTTTAGCTGTCATCTTCCTTGGCAAGTAAGTCAAGTATTTGCTGACTAAAGCAATGCTCTTTTGGTCTCTGAATTGCTAATTAATTTATTGAATTATGAAGTGGAATAGGCATTCCTGGTTCTTTTGGAGGCTTCAATCACACTTTAGTAAGGGAGGAAAAGTGATGGTGAAAACAGCACAGAAGGGGCAGCTAGGTGGCGCAATAGAGCACCAGCCCTGAAATCAGCAGGACCTGAGTTCAAATCTGGTCTCAGACACTTAACACTTCCTGGCTGTGTGACCCTGGGCAAGTCACTTAACCACAATTACCTCAGCAAAAAGAGAGAGAGAGAGAGAGAGAGAGAGAGAGAGAGAGAGAGAGAGAGA
>JAJPUD010000954.1:116586-170555 GCA_023553655.1 Myrmecobius fasciatus
AGAGAGAGAGAGAGAGAGAGAGAGAGAGAGAGAGAGAGAGAGAGAGAGAAAAGCACAGAAAATGAGGCAAAGAGGGACACAGAGATAAGAGAAAAGGATAGGCGGAGGTTTGAGTCAATATGGGAAAAAAATGAAGGGAGCGAAAGTCACAGAGCAAGTAATTCATATAAACTTAGATCAGAGCCATGAGCTCTCAGCAACATAGATCCAGGTGAAGATGGAACAAATAGCAGGAGGGGGGACAAGAGTTTCTCTAGGGGGTCTCATTTCATAGTGTTTTGGTGGGGAGCACACTCTTATCTGAAACCTCACCCTGGACTTCTTTTGGTGTTTAAATGCTTAGAAACTTTAAAAAAAAATCAAGAAAAGAAAAAAAGAAAGAAAGAAAGAAATATATTGCCTAGTTAAAGAAATCTCAGACCTGAGGCAAATTTAAGAAGGGAGAAAAAAAAGGGAACCGACTGCAGGCAGTTATAGGCTAGGGGCAGGATGCCTTTCAGCGGTCCTTCACAGTATGTTCTGAGTGAGCATCATGCTTCCGAGGAGGGAGGTCCTCCAGAAGTGTAATTCCGAATAGCCCTTATCTACATGGAAACCAGGCGCTCGTCAAGTTTTATGATTTAGCGTCTTTTTTCGATTTATTGTGAAAGGAAAAGGATGCGGAAACACGTAGATGAGACAGTTTTAAAGGCCAGGGGTAGGTTTGGGGTGGATTAGGGGAAAAAAACAAAACAAAACAAAACAAAAAAAACTAGCGATAATTAAGAATGCTGGAGGCAAATGAACACTGGAGTCCCAATGAGCTCCAACCAGATCCAAAGCAGGAAGCTGGGTAGAGTTTTAGAGCTGAGCGAGTTTCCATATCTAGAAGCATTGGAGGCGGAGCCAAATCTAGGGAGCAGGAAATTGCCTCCCCAAGACTTAGAGAGGGAGTTTCACTGCCGGTGCTGAGCAGAAACTACGGAAGGAGGCCGCCGGGTGAGAGCCAAAAGGCTAACGAACACCCTTCTATAGTCTGCTCATAGGGGGCGCTCTTCACCAAAAAGAGCCGCCATCACTGTCTTTGGAGGTGATCTTGAAAAATTCATTTCTGTTACCAGTGTGACTCTCTGCTCTGTCTCTTTTTGTCTGTGTGTGTGTGTGTCTGTCTCTGTTTCTCTCTCTGTCTCTATCTCTCTCTTTCTTTGTCTCTGTCTCTATCTGTGTCTGTTTCTGTTTCTGTGTCTCTGTCGCTGTCGCTGTCTCTCTGTTTCTATCTTTCTCTATCTCTGTCTCTTTGTCTCTGTCTTTCTCACACACACCCGCACGTGGGTGGCCTTTTAAGATGATGAGTTACCTCCATAATGAGGCATGAAGTAGGGAAGATTTTTCCCCAAGGGCTCAAATCCTACAAAGGACAATTGTTAGCAATGCATATAACAATGGAGAAAAATTGGTTAATCCAAACAGATTGGCCCAGTACTTTTAAGAATACATTATGTTTCTATTGACAGAAAAGTGCAAATTAAGACAACTCTGAGGTACCATTACACACCTCTGAGATTGGCTAAAATGACAGGAAAAGATAGTGATGAATACTGGAGGGGGTGTGGGAAAACTGGGACACTGCTACATTGTTGGTGGAACTGTGAACGGATCCAACCATTTTGGAGAGTAATTTGGAGCTATGCTCAAAAAGTTATCAAACTGTGCATACCCTTTGACCCAGCAGTGTTTCTACTGGGCCTATATCCCAAAGAGATCTTAGAGGAGGGAAAGGGCCCTACATGTGCAAGAATGTTTGTGGCAGCCCTTTTTGTAGTGGCTACAAACTGGAAACTGAATGGATGCCCATCAATTGGAGAGTGGCTGAATAAATTATGGTATATGAATATTATGGAATATTATTGCTCTGTAAGAAACGACCAGCAGGACGATTTCAGAGAGGCCGGAGAGACTTGCATGAACTGATGCTGAGTGAAATCAGCAGAACCAGGAGAACATTATACACAGCAACAAGACTATACGATGATCAATTTTGATGGACATGGTTCTCCTCAACAATGACGTGATTCAAACCAGTTGTTTAGCGATGAAGATAGTCATGTACGTCCAGAGAGAGGCCTGTGGGAACTGAGTGTGAACCACAACACAGCATTTTAACACTTTCTATGAATATTTCCATGCATTTTGTTTTCCTTCTTAGTTTGTTTATTTCTTCTTCTCTTTCTAGATCTGATGTTTCTTGTGCAGTAAGATAACTGTATAGATATGTATACATGTATTGTATTTAATATAATTTATCCTATTTAGCATGTATTAGATTACCTGTCATCTAGGGGTGAGGGGTGGGGGGAAGGAGGGGAAAAGCTTGGGGAAAAAAAGTTTTTTGCAAAGGTCAATGTAGAAAAATCACTCATATGTTTTGTAAATAAAAAGCTTTATTAAAAAACTGATTTTTGTTGCATTAGGGGAATAAAAACACTATTTTAAAACAAATACGGAAGATATATACTGAAAAACACAGTTTTATTGATGCTTTTTTGGTTTTTACCACAACTACAATACTTCAATTTCCATTCTATAACATCAAAGAAAGAAAAGGATTAAACCGGTACTAAATTGCCACCTACTGGACAAAATAGAAAAGTTACATTTTTTTTTGAACCTGTAACAATGAAATTACTGTAAATATTGTCATAACTATTGCTAAAATGGTTAGTTCTAACCTAGTATGAAATAAATATGAGTTTTCTTTCTAAAGTATTAAGTTTAAATGTATTAAAACTGAAATTATTGTAAATTCAGAAGTAGTATTCTCTTGCCAAATGTTTTACAGTGTGTTGACACTAAATAAAAAAGTACAGAATTGCACAGTTTTCAAAGTTCAACATTTAGCTGAGTTGACTTTCTGTATAAAGGGGTCTTTCCCAGTCAGTCCATACATATAGTCTAACTGCAGATAAGGTTTCTTTATAACTCAGCTGCACAAATCAGTAGAGCCCTTCGCCTACATATTCAAAATTTCTACACATACTCTTCTACCACATACCTGTTCTCAACTGTAGTGCCTTAATTAAAACTGAGGACTGGTTTTAATAAAAGGGAGGAAACATTCATTATGTAAGTCTCTTTGAAGGTAAACCCAACTGTTGCTATTGTAATTGTTTATCCTTCCTCCTCAAAGGCAACCATGACATCAGAAAGAGGAAGCCATGACTTGCAAGTGAGTTGGATTTAAGTGAGGGGGGGCTGGGCAAGGTCCCCCACCTCACTTTCCTCTCCAGAACCCTCTGGATCCAGTTGCCAGACAGAGATCAGGATAACTAGAGGAAGCTGTACAAGGTTCCCCACCTCGTTTTCCCCTCCAGAATCCTCTGTGTCTAGTGGCCAGATAGAGATCAGGATGAATAGGGAAAGCTGTACAAGGTCCCCCGCCTCACTTTCCCCTCCATAGCTATCTGAGTCTAGTGGCCAGATGCAGTTCAGGAGACTGGAGATGGTCATGGATGCAGTGAGAGACCTTGGCCTTTTTAAGCTCAGGTCTTTCTCGGTCTTAGTTTGACTGAAGTAACACCCATTCAGTGATTAAGACTAGGTAAGAAATGATAAACCTGACTAGTCACAGATCCAAAGGTTTATTTCCCAAATTATTTTGCTGGAAGCCAGGGATGGCATACACTGTCACCTGTATTCTCCATTTTGCCAGAGTCCAATTTTATTCTTTCATTCCTATGCATCTCCTTAGTTCCTCCACCGTTTTTTCCATCTGTTGAATATTCCACTGCCATTGTCTTCTTTTTGCCTGAAACTTGTTCACTTGACAGTGTAGGCGCTTTAAAATAGCATCATACCTTTTATTTTGTACCTATTGAAACAAAATGTGCCATTTAATAGGATGTGTAATAAATAATAAATATGGATATAAAAAGCTATCTACTTAAGGGAAGATGTCTTAGCAATAAGGAAGTATTGTCATGTACATAGTACAGGATTGGGAGCAAGAGAGCTGAGACCTGAATTCTTTCTCCACTAATTTCTAGCTATGTGACCCTGGAGGTCATCCAATTTTTATATAGTTCATCTATAAAATGGGGATACCTGAAGAACTGATTTTACAGGATTGTTGTGAGAATTCTACAATGTGGAGCAAAGTATTTTGGAATATCAATTTGTTGTTGTTCGGTTGTTTTTCAGTTGTGTCTGATTCTTAATGACTCCATGTAGGATTTTTTTGGCAGGGATACTGGAGTGGTTGCCATTCCTTCTCCAATTCTTTTCACAACTGAGGACATTGAAATAAAAGGGTTAAGTGAGCTACTCAGGGTCACGGAGCTAATCAGTGTCTGAGGCCATATTTGAATTCAGAAAAATGTGTCTTCCTGATTTCAGGCATGATACTCTATTCACAGCTGCCCCACAAACATTAAAGTGCTTTGTAAATGACAGATTTTATTACTAGTCAACACTACAGTTTTGCTTTATGTAGGAAAGCCAGAAACTGAAGGATCCTTGAAAAATGGAGGTGATAAAAACAAAGGATAACAATACATTACATTTACCTAGCTTCACTTCCAATATTCTTACACTTAATTCCCCTCCCACCCTCTCTAGGTCTCATGCCTTTCCCCTGGCTGTTCCCTATGCCCTGAATCATTTCCTTACCAGCTTCTAGCTTTTAGAGATCCTGGCTTCCTACATGAGTCAGCTCAAATATTACCTCCTCTAGAACAGGTATTCTTAAACCTTTTCCACTCACAACTCCTTTGGGCCAGAAAAATTTTTACATGACCCGAGTTTATAAGTTTATAAAATAGGTATACAAATCAAACATTTACTGTTAACAAATCATTATTTCATAACCCCCACATTAAGTTATGAGAGCCCATAAAGAGTTGCAAACCCCAGTTTAAGAAACTGGGCTTTAGAAGGTCTATCTGCTGGATTGTAGTACTATTCCTCTGCCTGTTTTCTCTAAATTTATCTTGTAAGTCATTTTATATATGTTGATACTCATTAAAATATAGACTTCTTGATGGCAGGGACTGTTTTCCTTTGTATTTCAAGCACTTAGCAGTGTTAAGCACATAAAAGGACAGGGATAGAAACTAGAACTCTGATTTCATTGTCCTCAGAAGAGGTTGGCCCCTTCATCCTAATTAAGATATATAACTACTTATGTAATATAAGCTTATTGTGAATTTCCATGTTTCTATAGCTTAAATACATATATTTTACATAGCATATTATACAGATCTTAACACAATATTCCTTGTTAATATATTTGTATGCATTTATGTATGCACATCTATGTATTATGTATGTATGCATATTGGGAGAAAGCACAATACAAGTCCTCTTTGTTCCCACTGTATTCAAAGCGCCATACTAGCATCTGTGGGAAGGTAAAAAAAGAAACACTAGACATAGTTTGTGCTTCAACAAACTTAAAGACTAAAAGAGGCAGGAATAACATAGATAAAAAGAACACAAAAACTCATAAAAAAATGTAATCAAGTATATGACTAGACAGCATAAAATACCTGGGAATATATTAGGCAAGACAAGCCCAAGAACTACGTGAACACAATTATAAAACAATTTTTATACAAAGAAAGTCAGATTTAAATAATTGGGGAGATATTAATTCTTCATGCATGGACAGAGCAAATATAATAAAAATGACCTATCTAATTTACTTTATTCAATGCCATCCCAAATAAATGATCAAAAAATATTTTATTGAGCTAGTAAAAATAATAGAGAAATTCATTCATAAGAACTAAAGATCAAGAATATCAGGGGAATTAATGAAAAAAATATAAAGGAAAGAGATTTAGCAGTACCATATCTTAAGGTATATTATAAGATGGTAATTATCAAAACTATATGATACTGGCTAAGATAAAGAAAAATGAATCAGTGGAACAGAGTAGACATACAATACATAGTAGTAAATGATTATAATAATCTTTTATTTGACAAATGTAAAGATTTAAGCTTTTGAAATAAGAATTCACTTTTTGATTAAAAAAAAAATTGTTGGTGGCACAGTGGATAGAGCACCAGCCTTGAAATCAGGAGATTTGAGTTCAAATGTGACCTCAGATACTTAACACTTACTAGCTGTGTGATTCTGAGCAAGTCACTTAATCCCAATTGCCTCAAAAAAAGATTAAACAACCCTTCCAAACAAACAAAAAAAATTTGTTGGATAACTAGAAAACAATCTGACAGAAACTATGTAGAGATCATTTATACACCATTTACCAAGATAAGGTCAAAATGGGTACACAGCCACAATATAAAGGGAGATATCCTAAGTAAATTATTTTGAAGAATAAAGGAAAGACTACGCTATTCTAAATTATAAATATCTAAATTAAATACAAAGGACCTATGAAGGAAGATGCTATCTACCTCCCCCCCCCAAAAAAAAAACAAACATTAAGTATGCATAGAATGGTTTTATAGAGAGAGAGAAAAGGGATAAAGTAATGCTGTGAGATAGTAAAATAGGAAAATAGTCCACTATCCTGAAAGTGGAGTACTAATCTTGAGCTGTGACAAATTAGCTAGGTGGCTTTGTATAATTCACTTAATGTCTCTTAGCCTCACCTGTTCCTTCTATGAAATAAGGAATTGGTGAACTCTGATTATTCCTGGTTCTAAAAATTCATTTTATTATTATTATAACGAAATTCAGGAGACTTACAGAAGGTGGAATTAATAATTCTTGCCCCATAAATTACATCAAACAAGCTAGTGATAATAATTAAAATCTGTGTTTGTCATTTTCACAGATTTGCAAGAAAAGAGTGGTTTCAAACAGGAGTTTTGCTTTCAAGGTTGTTAAAATGTTAAATAATTATTCTCCACATGTTATATATTAATTCTAGGTAATCTTTTAAGAGCATGCATGTACCACACATACTTGAGATTAAAATGAAAAAATCCAACTTGTATAGGATAAATCACAGGATGTTTTCAGAGACTTGAAGAGAAACCTGAAGCTCCCTGATGTTGGTACTGGCTATTTAAAGGACTTTAACTGTTAAACAAATGAAAGAATAGGAATCATGGGGCTAGTGGGGAGTTTGAAAGCTGATCTAATTTATTACACCAAAACATATCTAAACTTGGATCATGATGATGATGTGGGAGGCATAGTTCACACTATAGGTACAGTTCTCTGAAATATATAATTTTGTATCTGGGTATGACTAGGTTGATATCAACATCAGATTCTTGAATTAATTAGTGATGGCAATAAAGGCTCACAGGTAGAACCAACACAGTAGAGTGATGTTGATGCTCTGGTCTAGTCAACTATTTTGTCCAAGTATGGTTTACCACTGGCTGATTTAGGTGATCCCAATTAAATTTAAACATTTTTCTATTTTAAGTATTCAAAAGAGAGACTTTAAATGTTACTTTTTCTTAATTTTATTATTACTTTCAGTTTTCTTACTCTACCCATTAAGAAAGGAAAAAATAAGATATTCATTCTACATATGAAGTTATATTTTACAAACCCATTCTAAGGCGTTTTTATTTACAACTTTAATTAACTCTTTACATATATCATGAAATAATGAAAAGAGAACCAGATTAAGAGTCAAGAGAGCTGAGTCTTGGTCTTTGGTCAGTAAACCTTTAATAAGCCAGGCCCTGTGCCAAGCACTGGGAAATAAAGAAAAGTAAAAAATAGTTTTTTCTTCAAAAAGTTCATAGTCAAATGGGAGGAGACAACAAGCAAATGCAGAATACATAAACTAGCTATATACAGGCGTAGTGGAAAATAATTAACAGAGGACAGACACTGAAATTAAGAAGAACTGGGAAAAGCTTCCAGTAGTAGGTGGAATTTTAGCTGGGGCTTAAAGGAAACCAGAGAAACTAGAAGGTGGAGAAAGGGAGAACATTCTCTTACATACAGCAGACAGCCAGAGAAAATTCTGAAAAGAGCTGAAAGATGGAGTGTCTTACCTAGGGTAAGGTAGGTAGGTAAGGTAGTTAAGGTAAGGTAGGTAAGACACTGGCCAGAAGGCCAGTGTGACTGAAATGAGATGTTGTGGGAGGGCAGGGGAGGAGAGGAGTTTGTGTTTAAGAAGAATGGAAAGGCTGGGTTTGGGGGACTGATTATAAAGGGCTGTGAAAGCCAAAAAGAGGATTCTGTATTTAAACTGGAGATAACAGGAGCCTCTGGAGTTTAGGGATGACATAGTGAGATGGGAGCTACAGGAAAATCACTTTAGCAGCGGGATGAGATGGCCTGGATTAGGGTGTGATGTGCAGCAGGCAGACCCACCAGCCACTCGGTTACTTATAAGGCTTAGAGCTCAGAGGGCTCAGTCACATAAGCTCCCCGATATCCCAGTCCCTTCATCTGCAGAATGAAGGGTTCCATCTGAGGTATCTCCCGGCTCCAGAGTAGGACACTGTGAACATTTCTTTTATGAAAAGTAAATTAAAATTATCTACCAACAAAGTCGGGAAAGGATGGCTTGGAACAGAAAAACTTCTGAAATGTGTAATGGTCAATCTAAAAAATTCTCATGATTTTCTCTTGTCTCTACTTTTAGTAGAAAATATTTGGTCCCCACCTTCTGTTTCCTGATCTTGGCTACATCTGAGAATTTACTGTAACGGGGAACTTTCTCTCCAGGGCCCATCTATATCTTCTCCATACTTAGAGTATTAGAGAGACCTGGGCACTGAGAGGTGAAAAACCTTGATCTTGCAGCCAGTATAGGGAAGGGGGATCTTGAAACCAAGTCTTCCAGGTGCCAATGTTAATTGTGCCCTACTACCTCCCCCATTCCGAAGCAACTTAAAATCTTGATATGCTTTAAATTTCAAATCACCTTGATAGTTTTCCCCCCTTGGTTAAAATACTTTTAATATTATTTTCCAAATCCTTAATCGCTTTTGTACCTATCCTAAAAAAGTAGGTTAAATATACTCTCTTGAACTCTAGAAGCTTAGCGTTAATGAATGCGCTCCAATTTCTCTAGTCCTTTTAAGTAGGGAAGCACACACAAGCAAAAATCATTTGTACAGTCTATTGCAATAGGCAGAAGCCTGCTTACTTTTCTCATCTATTAAAGCCTCTTTTGGGGCAGCTAGGTGATGCAGTAGGTAGAGAACCAGCCCTGAAGTCAGGAGGACCTGAGTTTAAATTTGGCCTCAGGCACTTAACACTTCTTAGCTGTGTGACCCTAGGCACCCCAATTGCCTCAATAACAACAAAAAATATTTCTCTTAATATTCATGTCTTTTTTTGCCCCCAAATCCATGGTTTTGGCAAATACTGTTTTTACCTCCTGAAAAATCATTTATTAATGTTTGTGTGCTGGCTTTTTTTTTAATTAAGTATTTTGCTGTCTCATTTGTTGTCTGAACCAGGTTTATCTAAATCCACTTTTTCCAGGATGCCTGAAAAGAAACAGTATATACCCATATTGAAAACATATTAAAATAATTTATTTAGCAAAAATTATGTTAAAAACAAATAACCTGAATTAGTTGTACTAAAGTTACATTAATATAGAAAGCATAAAAGTAAAGCTTGCAAAGTATAAAACATTTGAAAGCATTAAAAACCATAATGCACCAGAGCTGTAATACAAGCAAAGGTCGAATAGTATACTAAAGACCTGGCTGTAGGAGTGTAGTACTTCAATAAAATCTGTAATTTCCAATAGTGTATTTACTCCCTCCAATTGAACAGAATATAATACTTGTCAGGTTTAGGAGTCATTCTTTTTTATGGATAATAATAGCCAAAAAAATTAATCACCTAGTGCCGAAGTTTTTGTTCATGGACCTCTCTGAGAAATTTTCTGGTCCTTAAATGACAACCATATTCTATGTCTCTGGACATATTATGTGTCAAATCTGCTGGATGTTCTAGTGGTAGAACCTCTACTTCAATTTCTGAATGTAACAAACTCTTAGTTGATTAAATGATTCAAGTATCCAAGTACAAGACATTGAGTAGAAATTTCATGAAGGCTAGAAATGCAAAAGGAACACTAATAATAGCTGACACTAATGTGGCATTTTAAGATTTGAAAAGCTTTCATGTACATTATCTTATTTGAGCTTCACAACAACTTTGTGAGTTATTCACCACACTTTACAAATGTGAAAACAGAGGCTTAGAGAAAATAAATTACTTAACCATAGTAAAACATTTAGTAATTGTCAGAGGTGTGCTTCAAATTCATGTACTGCCTGATTCTAGTACACAATAGATAATAAAGCTTTTTGCTTGATTTCAAGCCTAGGGCTCTTTCCACAATGCCACGTAGTGTCTTATTAAGAAGCAAAAGGTATAATGGACAACACAAAATTATTTTAGCTTTGAAACTAGCTATTTAAAGATTATTTCTTAGATGATGTTTTACTAAAATTTCTTCAAATAAGAGAAAAAGTAATGGATAGGATGTTTTTAAGCTACTATGATTATTATTGTTATTATGTAATATGATATATAACAAAATATATGTCTTTGTTTTTATAACTTAATCTTGAGGCATCTAATTTTTAAAGGTTTTTTTCAACTTTAATATTATGGTAGTGTTAACACAGAACTACTTTGAATGTGTTAAAAGTAATAAAGCTAAAATTATAATGGAAAAGATATTCTTGACAAAACTGGCTGTTATAAGGTTTTTCAACAGTTCTTTAATTTTCAATGCAGGAAGTTATCTGCTGAAGTGATAAAAAATGAAACTCTTAGATTCATCCACCCTTCCATCTGAAACTAAACATCAATGCCATTGAAATAGATATGAACCCTTAAAATAGAAGAATTAACATCTAAGAATATTAATTTTGGCCAGAAAAGTAATTTTTATTTTTATCTCAGGGAAATGTAAATTATACTCATGGGATACTGTGTAAGAGCATTCAATTTTTATCTTGATATTGTTCTGAATTAAATGTATTAAGTTAGAAACAATAATCCATTTCTAAATTACTACATTTAAGATGCATTATTTTCAGACTTGTAGTTTCATTGTAGATTTTTATTTTTAATCTCTTTTCTCTCTATTCTAAATTTCTTCCTACAACCATGTGAACATGAATTGTCACTAAGGCTTCTCTCTATGATAATGTACTACTATAAAATTCAGTCCTACTTGAAGCTTTATATGTTCTATAAAAAACAATAGAATAATTATTCTTCCATTAAAGCCCAACATATCTCCTTGGGGTATGGAAATGTCCTTGAGCTTTCCAAAGAATGATTAGTAGAACACAAGCCTTATTTGTTCCTTCTAAGCTGGATAGTTTTAGGCACAGATCAGGCAACAGACTGTACCTGTGGTGTCTAAAGGCCTGCCTCACTAAGTTCAGAAAGACTCATCAATAAAAGGTTGGCTAATATGTGATGAACTTTTAAGAAGTTTGGGATAAGTCTTTACCATTTCTGGATGGATCCAGACCCCCGACTCAAGCTGCCATTATGGTTTTACTGTGGGAGTAATAATTATATTTACTACTATTACTGGAAATGAAGTATTATTGAAGACTTCAGCATTTACTAAAAGTTTCCTAGGTCCCAGGAGCTCAGTAATGCTGAGAATACAAAGAAAGACCAAAACACGTTCCCTGACCTCAAGGAATGCAGCTTCCAGTGAGGGAGACAACAGCTGAACAGCTCTGTGCATACCTGATAGGCACAGTGTAAATGGGCAGTGATCTTAGAATGAAGGCTCTAGCTGGACAGAAGGGAGGAGATGGGGAGAAGGAAGGAAAGATCCCTTACAGAAAGTAGGCTGAAGCTAAGTAAGGTGAAGGAATTTAGGGAAGACAGCACGGAAAAATGGAAAATTGTGGGGAGGGAGGAGGGAACCAGCAAAAAGACAGATGTGTGAGGAACAGCAAGAAGGCAAGGTGAGTGGGTCACAGGATACATGGAGGAGAGTAAAGTGTAAGATGGCTAGAAAAGTAGGAAAGGGATAAAGTATGAGGGACTCTCAAAGCCAAACGGAAGATTTAATGTTTGATCACAGAGGTCAAAGGGAGCCTGATATTTATGGTGAGATTTGTGCTTTTGGAGGATCATTGTGGCAGCTAAGTGAGGAGAGACTTGGGGCTGGGAGACCAGAAGTCACAGATTACTTCAACAATCCAGGAGAGAAGCTGGGAGCCGGCCCCAGGGGCAGCCGGGTGACTTGGGAGGAGGGACAGACCCCAGAGATGAGGTGGGGGAAGAAACGACATGACAACAGCAGAGCACAGCTGCTGGGTGAATGAGGAGGGAGGAATGATATTGAGTGTAGAAGCCTGGGCACCTGGGAGAACAATGAGACTCTCAGTGGTAAGATGGAGAGAAAGATAATGAATCCCGTTTGGACATGTTATGCTTGAGATGTCCACAGGGCACTCTGATTTGTTGATATGAGGTTAGAGGTCATGAGAGAATCATCAGCAAAAAGATGATCACTGAACACATTTTAAGATGAAGAGACTATTTGGTTTTAGTTTTTATAATGCCAGGGTTTAGCACAATGATGGAAAATAATGAGAGCAAAAGAAACAGTTTTCATTCATTTATTCATCTATTCATTTACTCACTCATTTTTTTAAATTTACTAAAATATGGCATTGATGGAGTCCTTTTAGTTCTGAAAGTACGATAACTATATCTTGTTTTTTCATAAACATAAGCATGAAATCACAGCAGAGTCTTTTCAGGAGTCTAGAAATAGGTAATTCTCCAGAAGGAACAGTGACAATGAATGAGACCAGTTACACCAATTCACACGTGCTCCTAGCCTCAGAGGCTTCACTATTTGCAGTGTCAATTGCCTAATCCCTCTAAAATCTTTCTCTTTGCAACACGCCTGTTTTCCCTTTGCTTTTGTTGCTGGCTTCCCTCAGTCTCAAACTTCTGTTTCCCCTTTATATTCTAGAACTGATCATGCCAGATATTCTCCCTCAAACCTTAACAAGCCTACAAAACAGATCTTGCAGCATTGATGAGAATAAAAGTAGGTAGTAACAAAACTTAATTTTTAAGGGAAAGGTATAAAAAGGCTTTTGCTTAGAGATTCACTTCTGTGAAAAGGAAGTCTAAAGGATCACAGATTTAGGGCTGGAAGGGAACTTTGAGGTTACTAGGTTCAAACTTGCAATTTATTAAACAAGGAAACTGAATTTCAAGGGGGCTAAGTGACTTGACCATAGAAAATAAATGGTATAATCAGGATTCAAATCCTATCTCTGATGGGTTATGTCATACCATATAATAATATCTTGGGAAGAAAAACTTGATTTAGAATCCTGGACAGGTCAAATTTGAGCAAGAAGCATGTAAGGCATTATGGGTTTGGTTCCTCTAGCTCTCAACTAACGGCCTAAAAGAAACAGCATCAGATCAAATCCTTTACTGTAGACATTTCTGATCAAGGCCGCTGTGTTTTAGATCTGGTGCTGATCAGAAAATGTCCATGAATTCCTTCATATATAACACTGTGTACTCTGAGGCTACTTCCATTTCAAACAGGTAAATATAAATAAATAGACACACAATTCCCTAGTAACAGAGAAGCTGTATGAATCAGTAAACCACGGCTTAGAGATGATGAGAGTAAAAATGAGCAGGGTCAGTATACCTTTTGGGGTGAAGTTTTATAAATCTCTGAAAAGTAGGATTCCCATTTCAAAATCCAATATATAATTAGATTTTTTTAACTTTTGGATTACTGACTCCCCTGCCTTCACTAGAATGGATAACTGACAATTGTATTAAAATTGTTATGTGATATAGAACTAAGATTTTAAACAAATTAACTCAAATATGAAAAACTTACCTCTATTTCTTTTGTCAGTTTTTCATGTACTTTTTTCTCTTCCTCAAGCAAATTAGTTTTTGTGGAGATAGATGCTGCTACAGTTACAATTTTATCTTTTAAAATCATAATTTCTTCCTATACATAAAATTGAAAGTACATGATTGAATTGAAGATGTCTACTATTACATAAAATTTAAGACAGAATCATCATTGTGACTTAAAAAAAATTACCTAGAAGCTTTTAAGCAGCATTTAAACATACCTATTCTACACAATTGAAATTAGAAATTTAGACAAAATCCCTTAGATTCTGAAAAAGAACCAAGAATCAAATGGGAAGAAGATAAAGATAAGTGGCAGTCCCCCAGCAACAACACTAAGAAACGACCAGCATCTTAAAAGTTTGTAGCTCCCAGTCTTAAAAAAAAACAAAACAAAAAAACAGCAGGAATAAGAAGACAGCTTAAGGTGCAATCATTAATTCATATTATTTCCATATAAGCATTAGGCATACTAAATTGATTTCAGTTGGTTTAGATCTAACAATCTGGAACTAAGTGCTTCAGTACTTCTTTGGATCACAGTTTTTAACCACAAATGGATTAATTGCTCATAGGGTTTTCTCCTATATATTTTTATAAATCTGATTTTAGTTGATTTTCAGATATGCCTTCACAAACTTGGCACTGTTATCATTCATTTCAAACACCTGAAAAAAGTGAGAATTGTGAAAGCCATTTGAGCAGTTTATGGATCTATTTAAGACAGAATTTAACAAGTAGGCTGGCTGCTTAATTGTGAATTAACACTCCCCTACCAGCTAATGAATTATATAGCACTGCAAAAAATAATAAAAAGGATGAACTCTAAAAAAATATTTCAAACCTCTGCTTGCTTTATGTTTCCTTCTGGATTCTGGAGATCACAAATCAGTTCCTTTTTCTTTGCTATTAATTTTTTAACTTGTTCTTTTTTCTGATGGAGTTCAATCATAAATGGCCATTTATTTTCTGCTTTAGCAATATCTTCTTTATATCTTCTTATTTTCTCATCATATGCATTATTTCTTAGAAGGTATTCTTCAAACTCTTCTTGTGTAGTTTCTATGGAAAATTTGAGCTTTACATTTTCTGCATGTAAGGATTTGATTTGAGTCTTTAGGCTTCCACAATGAAGCTTGGTTTTTTCTATTTCACTTTCTTGTTGATAAATGTCCTTTTCTGTTTCTTTGGTCTCTGCTATGGCAGATGCTATTTGTTTCTCAAACTCACGGACTTCATTCTGTAATATAGTTCAATCATTATTAATTCATGTTATTCAATATCAGAAGAAAGCCATTGTTTTGATGTATAATGCATACAGGAAAATCACTTAAACAACCTGAAAAAGATATGTTTATCAGAATTGGAAAAATTGATGTACAAGAAAATGAAAAATAAAATGAAGTCTCAAAGTGATTTTTAAAAAATTCTTACAGAAGTTGGAGCTCTATTTTTTTAAAAAAATTTTCACTTCTAAACATTTTTTTATTATTGGTTGTAACATTTTATTTTGACAATGTGTTTAAAAATCTGTGTTAATAGCAATAATTCTATTTTGGAGAACTGTTGGAATTAAACAAGATAAATATGTGAAAGTGATTTAAAGAATGGAACATATTTTTGTTTTGTAATAGAAAAGTCTATTACTTAACAAACAAATAAAAAACATGTTGCCATTGATATCCATGTCATCACAATGCAACTGATGCCTTGATATCAATGCTTAAATCTAAAATTATGCTAACATGTTATTTGGTCAAAGACTGAAAGAAAGAAAAAATATTACTTGCTAAAGCAGGGGTGGGGAACATCCAGCCCATGGACTACATAAGACCTCTGAAATCATTTGCTAAGGCAACCACAGGCAATGATGAGCTGAAAGCTAGATACAACAACCTCCCACCGCTTGAGTTCTAAAAGTTGATTAATTTTATATGGCCTGCAAATGATGTTATAAATATCCAAAATGCTCTTGTGCTAAGGAATAATTTCTGTTAAAATGTTCTTGAGGATCATATGAATTGTTGAATTGTTTCAATGGTATCTAAGTTTTTCTGGTACTATTTGGGGGTTTTCTTGGAAAAGATACTGGAATAATTTGCCATTTCTCTCTCCATCTAATTTTAAAGATGAGGAATTGAGGCAAACAGGGTTAAGTGACATCCAGGGTCATACAGTAAATGTCTGAGGACAGATTTGAACTCATGAAGAGGAGTCTTCAACTCCAGGCCCAGCAATCTATCCACTAAAGCACATAGCTGTCCCAAGTATATGAATTAAGATGTCTATACATATGTCTAAACTACTCGAAGTTAATTTGGACAGGTAAGTCTTATTAAACACCTATTGTATACCAGGAACTCTTAAATGTTAGGGATACAAGTACAAAGAATGAAATGATACCTATTCACAAAGCACTTAACATTCCAATGAAGGAGGCAACAAGTACATATAAAAATATGTATTATAAATATGTTTACATACATATACACAAAGTAATTAATACAGGAACTAAAGGAAGGAGGATACTAGCAGCTTAGGAGAATCAGGAAGGATCAGAACAGGCTTCATTCAGAAGGCACAGCTGTGTTTTAAAGAAGGAGAGGAAGTACATTCCAGACAAGGGAGACAAAGGTATAAAGATAAAAAAATGGAGTGTTGTGAGTGAAAAACAAGAGAGGTCAATTTGGCTAGATAATAGAGTGTGAGAGGAGGACTAGTGTGCAATAAGGTTAGAAAGATAGATTGGGGCCAAGTATATAGTACTTTAAAAGTAAAACCAAGGATTTTATATTTTATCTCAAATCAATAGGAGTCACTGAAGTCGGATCTGCACTTAAGAAAAAATACTTTAGTGGCAGTGTGCAGAATAGACCAGAATCATGAATAACTTGAGGCCAGAAAAACCACTATATTAATTGCTTTGTGTATATGTATGTAAACTTGTATGTAAATATGTATGGGTATATGTATGTTACAAGAGTCTAGGCAAGAGAGGATGAAGACCCAAACTAAGTTGGTAGGTCCGTGAAGAGAGAAAATGGCTCAAATGTGAGAAATGGTGTGAAAGTAGAAATGGCAAGATTAAGCAACTGCCTGAGTATGGGAGGTGAGGGAGAACTGAGAGCCAAGAATGTGGGCAAAATAACGAACCTGAGACATGGAAGAATGGTGGCGCCTTTATCAAAAATAAAGAAGTCTGGAACAAGAAAGGATTTAGGGGGGAAAATAAGGATTTCACATTTAGAAACAGGACTAAATTTAAGTGACAGTTAGGTGGTATAGTGGATCAAGATTCAAAATACTCATTCCTGAGAGTTTAAATCTGACCTTAGACATTTACGAGCCGTGTGATTCTGGACAAGTCACTTTAGCTGTCTGCCTCAGTTTCCTTATCTGTAAAATGAGCTGGAGAAGGGAATGTAAACCACTCCAGTATCTTTGCCAGAAAAACCCCAAATGGGATCCTGAAGTGTAAGACATGACTGAAAACAAATGAATAATAACGACAATAATTGAGTTTAAGGAGGACTGAATGAAGCTTAGTAGAGAGCATCAGGCTAACGATATGCATAAATGATAAACAGTTAAACCCATGGGAGATGAGAAAGTTCTTAGAGAAAGGAGTGAAGATGACCTAGCTTCAGACAGGTAGAGTCTATGGGGTGGATGATGAGTCAAGAAAGGAGACTGAGAGGGAGTAACCATCTAAATAGGAGGTAAACCAGGAAAGGAGAAATGATGTCACAAAAACTGGGAAAGAATATCCAGGAGAGGCTGTCAACTGTCCCAAGAAAACCAAGTATTCGGGTCAAGAAGGTCTGATACTGAGAAAAGACCTTCAGTCTTGGTGATTAAAATCGCACTGGTAGCTTTGGAGAGAGGAGTTCCAGTTGAGAAGTATGCCAAAAGCCAGACTGTAAAGAAAGCACTGAAAAAGAAGTTAGGAAATACACACACTTGATTTTTCCAACTCCAAAGATGAAGGAAAGCCCCCAGGTTCCATCCAGGTAAGAGTCATTAGTGCTCTATAATTTTGAAAATATCTGAATAAATGAGCATTTTAGGAACTACAAACAAAGAATTCATATACACGCAAGTAAACCCTAAGTTGTATAATAACTAGCATTTAAATAGCACTTTTAAGGTTCTCAAAGCATTAACACATTAACTCATTTGATCATCTCAGCATCTCTGGGAAGTTTTACATCTGAGTGGTCACACAGTTAGTAAATGTCTGATGGAGAGGTCAAACTCAGGCCTTCTTGATCCAACTCTTCCACTGTATTCACTGCCTTCAGTGGATGTTTTTATGAAACACTTCAATATTTTGTACTAATTTTATGCACAGAATAACACAGTTTCCACATGATTAGAATGTTCATATAAATATAATTTAGATACAACTTAATGGTTGAAAAAGCATACTAAGAAATGAAACATCATGTCACCTTTAATCATTCCTCTTATATTAATTTTAAATATATTTAATATTTTACTAAGATATCATGAATGAAATTACCTGCAATTGGAACAGAATTTTTTTGTTTTTCTCTATTTCAGATGTTTCAGATTGCTGTTGCTCTACAACTTCCTTGACAACATCAGAAAATGAAGAATCATTTTTCTGAGCCATATCTGGAGGGAAGAAAAAATTTCTTTTGAAATTAGGAATTAAGCTACAAATGATAAAATGAGATAATAATAAAGTACTGAGCACAGTGTCTAGTAAGACATTATAGAAATGTTAGCTATAATTAGATTGCTAAGAAATTTCATTTTCTTTCTGCTAAGCTCCCAACTTTCCTTTTCTCCATTAGTATATAAGATTTAAGAGCAGTAAGCTTCCTTTCTGTGGACATAACTGAATCCTAAAGAAATTATGAGACATTTTTAACCCCCACATGGATTTCTGATGCAATTATACTTGTTTCCTTATTGAATACGATGTAATTTTCCTATTTCGTCAATCCATTTCTAAATGTATTATAATTATAGGAACATAATAAAAATGTCCTGCAACTCTGAGATACCACTAAATACCTGTCAGATTGGCTAAGATGACAGGAAAAGGTAATGACAAATGTTGGAGGGGATGTGAGAAAACTGGGATACTGATACATTGTTGGTGGAACTGTGAACGGATCCAACCATTCTGGAGAGCAATGTGGAGCTATGCTCAAAAAGTTATCAAACTGTGCATACCCTTTGACCTAGCAGTATTTCTATTGGGCCTATATCCCAAAGAAATCTTAAAGGAAGGAAAGGGACCCATATGTGCAAAAATGTTTGTGGCAGCCCTTTTTGTAGTGGCTAGAAACTGTAAGCTGAATGTTTGTCCATCAAGTGGAGAATGGCTGAATCAATTATGGCATATGAATGTCATGGAATATTATTGTTCTGTAAGAAATGACCAGCAGGACGATTTCAGAGAGGCCTGGAGGGACTTGCATGAACTGATGCTGAGCGAAATGAGCAGAACCAGGAGATCATTATATAACAAGACTGTATGATGATCAATTTTGATGGACATGGCTCTCTTCAACAATGAGATGATTTAAACCAGTTCCAGTTGTTCAGTGATGAAGAAAGCCATGTACACCCAGAGAGAGGCCTGTGGGATCTGAGTGTGAACCACAACATAACATTTTCATGCTTTCTGTTATTTGCTTGCATTTTGTTTTCCTTCTCAGGTATTTTTGTTGTAGAGCCAATTTTTCTTGTACAGCAAGATAACTGTATAAATATGTATACACATATTGGATTTGTCATATATTTTAACATAGTCAACATGTATTAGACTATCTGCCATCTAGGGGAGGGCACGGGGGAAGGAGAGAAAAATTTGGAACAGAAGGCTTTGCAAGGGTCAATGTTGAAAAACTACCTATGCATATGTTTTGTAAATAAAAAGCTTTAATAAAAAAAAATTTAAAAAAAGAATGTCCTGTACATCAAGAATGCTTGATGTACTTTATTATGTATACATGTTTTAACATATTCATTTTTTTCTAAACTTTATGCAGTGCTCTTCCTGGCCAAATTTAACATCCTCTCCTCTATTCTACTTTGATGTTGTTTTACATAGTTATCCCATTTACAACATTTCTTGCAGTAGCATTGTTCTGATCCTCCCATGACTACTGCTTTGCTATATTCTGTTTTCTTCTTCCCATTCCCTCCTGGTTGGCACAATGGAAATTTCAGACCACATCATCTTTTTTCTTCTAACTCTACAACATCCTATTTCACATCCTCTGGCTTATCAGCTTCATTTTAATTAACTGATTTGCCAATTCTAGATTGATATTTCTTAAATTTTCTCTACTTTGACCTATTGTCTACTCTTGAAGTTCACCCTAATTTTCAAAAACCCTCCAGGATATTTCCACTTGACCTCAAGTTCAGTGGTTTAAAAATAGTATTTTCATCTTTGCTATAAAATCCACATATCTCTTTGGAGCAAGTAGGGAGATGAAAAAGACATAGCATTGACTTGTTCTATCCCCAAGAGCATGCGCGTGTATCAGTATTAGATAAATCACTAGAAAATGAAGAAGAAATTCTGTTTTTACTGACTCACTGACTCATTGCTTGGTACATTAATACTTAAGAATCTTATCAGTCACATTTTATACCACTTCTAAAAAATTAAATCTAAAATTAAATACAAAACAAGAGGAATCCTTCCAGAAAAAAATGGTTCAGGAAGGAGGAAGGGATTAGACTGAAGGGCATAGATTAGATTTTCTATATCTATACAACCTAAAGCATAATAAATTGATTATACAATAAATGCTCCTTCACTAACTAAAGGTACCAAACACAAATAACTCGGAGAAAACATAAGAAAACAGATATTTTAAAAAAGATTTAAATAAATAAGTAGTACCTCTTTAAACTTGACAAATTAAGAAAAAAATTGAACTATTTTAGCACACAAATGAAGGCAAAACCATTATTGAATAAGAAATTATCTTCTCATGAAATAGACTATATATTGTTTGTCCTTTATCATCCTACACCTCTAAAATCTGATGTAAAAAAAGTATAAGAAAAAAGAAAGCTAAAGGGAAGGAGAACCCCCTGAATTAAGAGATTTACTAGGAATTTGGAAAGACTAGGCTAAATGCCTAAGAAACCATAAGAATTATAAAATCTTATCATTTCCTATGTAGAAGAGGCTACAGGAAAGCCTTTGTCCAGTATTTCATTATGCAACTAATTATGTCTTAAATTGTTATCCTTATGCAGAAAATTATGAAGGTTATATTAGCATCCCACAATCACTGAGAAGTTAAAGTCACAAGTTTTTTTTTTTTTTTCCTGTCAATTCAAATTCCCCTTTCCTTTTACCCTTACTCTAATCTCTGCTGTGAAGGATATTACCATCATAAAATGAATGAATCCTCTATGCTAGTAATTCTTAACCTTTCTTGGGTCACTGACCCTTTTGGCAATTTGGTAAAGTCTCGGGGTTTTCAGAATTCAGAATAAAAACTTAATATAAAATACATAGGTTGCAAAGAAAATCTATTCTATTGAAAAATCACACACACACACACATATGCATATATACATATATATAAACAAGTTCATGGCTCCTGATCCATCTAATTTAACAAATAAGGAAACTGGAGGTTGAGTGATTCACAAGGTTTTGAGAAGGAATTAAGAGAATTAAAAATCATTCTGACTTTAAATGTAATGTTCCTTCTACTGCGCTACACTTCTCATGTTTCTTGACTTCAGTCCTTACATTTTTATTTCATATTTAAACTGGATTGTAAACCACTAAAGGGCAGACTGGCTCTTTTGGGTTCTGCATAGTATACAGAACAATTGGCTGCTCCCTAATACTGTGTCTAAAAGCGAAAGTCTAAGAAAACAGGCTGATAACATGAAAGATAGTTTTTTTGTTTTGTTTTTTGCTGAGGCAGTTGGGGTTAAGTGACTTGCCCAGGGTCACACAGCTAGGAAGTATTAAGTCTCTGAGACCAGATTTGAACTCAGGTCCTCCTGACTTCAGGGCTGGTACTCTAACCACTGTGGCACCTAGCTGCCCCTATGAAAAATATTTTTAAACAAATCAATGGTCATTCAGACCAGATAAAGCATATAAAAAACATAAAGACATGTAGCTGTTGAGAAAAAAACCAGACTTATTTCAATCTACAGACCTGACAGATCCATAAATATGGCTCTGAGATTCTAACCAAAAGTACATAAAATTTAGCAGAAAGAACCACTGATCTTTTGAGGTACATATATTCAAGAAAAATTATGTTATCATTGGTATTTTCTCTATTGTGAAGGGAAAGAATATGTAAATAGTATTTAAGAATATCTCTTTGCCATGACAGCTTTGCTGTTTGAAATATTCCTTTTCTGTTTTCTCCACTGGCTGGTTTAGAAAGGAAAGGAAAATTAATTTCTACCTTTGACTATAAAACACAGATACTTTTTACACTTCCTTTGTAAACTCCTGTCTCAGCTCTGTGTGAAATCACATTTCAGAAGGAGATAATCCTGGTACCTTGTGTTTACTGACACAGTTGGATGATATCTCATCCTGGATTCTTAATCAGTATATGAAGTAATGGAAATGGGAACCTTGGGGACTGTCTGTCTGACAGAGGCTTTGTAGTATTCTCATGTAGTGAAAGATAGATGACCTGTAAGATTCCTTGCAATACTGAGTTTCTGTGCATCTTTCCCCTAATTCATCAGCTAAGCAGAGGCACAAGATCATTCCTAACTATTCTAAACTGCAGCAGAATTTCTACATCCCAACACTCTTTCTCTCATTCATTTTAAGGATCTTTAGCCCTTCTAATCTATATATAATGAAAGAAAAAAAGAAAAAATCAATTATTTATGTCATTTCTACTTAAATATAAAGTATTCCATTCTTTCTTTGTTTTTATTTTTTCTCAATTACATGTAAAATTTTTTTAACAATTCTTTTTAAAGTTTTGAGTTTCAAATTCTTTCTCCCTTGCCTCTCTCCACATTGAGGAGGTGAACAATTTAATATAAGGATATTTAATTTAATATTAAATTTAATTTGTGGATAGTCAAGCAAAGTATTTCCACGTTAGCTATGTTGCAAAAAAAAGACAAAAAAAGAATAAAGTTTTTGAAAAAAGTATGCTTCCATCTGCATTTAGACTCCACCAGTTCTTTCTGTGAAGGTAGATCCTTTGAAATGGTCTTAGATCATTGTGTTGCTGAGACTAAGTCATTCAAAGTTGATCATTCTACACTATTCCTGTTTCTGTGAACAATGTTCTCCTGGTTCTCTTCATTTCACTTTTCATCAGTTCATGTAAGTCTTCCCAGATTTTTCTGAAAGCATCTTGCTCACCTTCTAACACAATAGTATTCCATCACAATCATATGCCACATCTTATTCAGCCATTCCCCAATTGATGAGCATCTCAATTTCTAATTCTTTGCCATTACAACAAGAATTGCTATAAATATTTTTATATAGACCTCCTTTTTCTTTTTCTTTTATCTCTTTGGAGTACAAACTTAGAAGTGGTATTACTAGGTCAAAGGAACTTCATTCTTTCTTACATTCTTTTTAGGCTAGATATTTGGTTTTTCTGAAGAAGCAACTTTATTAGACACTTCCTACCCTAACCCTTGTGCCCCCAAAATTTCTTCGTTTGTTTTTTGTCTCACTCCTGCCATTCCAAACTAAAAGGTTTTTTTGGAAAATATTGGGGGTTTGGCTGACACAGAGGAAAGATGACAGAATCACTGCCAGTATGTGACGGGTGTAGTCACTCCCTTGGACTATCTGAATAGGGGTAGAGCTAAAAAAAAAAAAAAAAAGAGGAATATTGGACTAGAGGTCTTTCATGTATATGACCAAAGAAAGGGAGGACTGAGCATGCTCTAGAGTTATCTCAGAAAGCAGCATATTGTTTAACCCAAGGCATGAAATTATAGAATATTAGTGTTGGAAGGGACCTCAGAGGTCTAACCCACATGTGAGCAGGAATCCTCTCTATTATATATCCCTGATAAGTGATCATGCAACTTACTTGAAGACCTACTGTGATAAGGAACTCAACTACCTCTGGGGATGGCCCATTCTCCTTTTGTAAGGCTCTAATGGAAAGGAAGCTTTCTTTTAAGTCAAGTTGAAATGTCTTTTCTTCATCTTATCTCTTGCTTCTGATTCTGCTCTATAAGTACAAAGAAAATATGTATATGTCTTCCATGACAGCCCTTCAAATGTGTAGAAAGTTATGAGCATCTCATCTCTTCTTAAGGCTAAACAGCCAGTTTCTTCAAAGGAACTTACTTCCCCCAATCAAATGTAAGCTTCTTAAAGGCCATTTCGTTTTTGTCCTTCTAAGGTTACCTTTGCTGCAAACCCTTCCCTCAAGGGAGGTAACAAGGTGAACAGAAGTGTGAAGATAAAATTAGGTAGGATGTGTTCAACTAATAGTGGTTAGTCTACCTTGGCTAGAGCATGTGGGGAGTCATGAGAAGTCTAGCTGAAAAAGAAAAGTTTGGGACCAGATTATAAATGATCACTAGGCAAAGGAGTTTAGCATGCAATACTAAGTCTTAGGGGAAAAAAAATTAGTGTGTATTTTTCTGGTTGTCAGTAAGCATGTACCATGTGCCAGGCACTGTACAAGATGGAGTAAATGGCAATGATATGGTGAATGGTATGTTAGACATAGCACCACATGTAGAAAATGTAAATCAGGAGAGTAGATTAGAAGGAAATGCTGATTTCGATTCTAGCTAAACTGAGACAAAAATTGTGGGGTTTTTTAGCCTGAAGAGTAAAGAGACTTAATAGCCTCTGAGAGTATAAGTAGGGTTAATTTTATAGATTATTGTTTTATCTTGTGTTTTATCCTGCTACTTAGTAGGGAATAAGAGGCAATATGATAAAATAGAATGCTGGCATTAGCATCAGAGGACAAAGAAAATGAACTCCTTGAGGGCAGTCTTTCTTTTTTTATATTTTTATTTATATCCTCAACATCCAGCATTGAGCCTGGTGCATAATAAATTTTTTTTAATTAAATGACTGCATTCAGAAGCTATTTCTGCTGACTACTGATGTGATTTTGGGGAGAAACTTAATTTTTCTGGACCTCAGTTTCCTTATTAAAATGAAATGTTCAGACTATATTATCTTTAAGTTTTTTTTCACTTATAATTCTTATGATCAAAAAGAGCTTGAATTTTAATTTGAGGTATGTTAAAAATACTTGACTGAGTATGCTTAACATTAGAATAAGTTGTAGAAGGAAGTATAGCAGACAGGAAATTTTGCTGAATTATTTATATAGAGACAGGCTAAATAATAGGTCTCTTAATTTAAGTCATGAAACAACCTTTATCTGAACCCAGCCTTGGAAATTCCCTTGTCTATCCTTAAATGTTATGTAAGTGCTAAGCTATTGGGTGATGCCTATTGTGCAAGACTCAATTGCTGAGCTGTTTCCCAGACAAAAAACTAAATTCCATGTAAAAAAGTACATTTGTGACTTAGCTCAGAGACTCTTTTATTCAGCTCAAACCCATAATTAAAGCTTTAAGAAGCCCTTACAGCTAGTTCCCCCTCCACAGGAATATTGTTGGGGTTTTCCTTGGCTCTTAGAGATACAGCTTCCTATTTACTTATCTTTTCCTTTAATAATTTTTTGTTTTGTTTTGATGTGACTTTTTAACATGACTCCCTAAACTCAGACCCTCTACAATCAAAAGGGAGTTTTCAAATTATCTTCACTAGGATATTTGAAAAACAGGATTCATTCTCATCTGTCCAGGATGATGGACAATTTTTATCTTAGACATAAAGACAGACTGAAGATAATATAGTATAATGAAAACAGAATTTGTAGGAGCTGTAATTTTGGTGTATTATCAACTTTCTAACTCTGGATAGATTGTTTTCCTTCTTTGGAGGAGGGCAGTCTCAGGTTTTCTAATCAGTAAAATAATTTGACAAGACTAAATCATAACTAAAAATCTTTCTAAAGCTAAACTTCTATGATTCCTCCAGTTTCATTAAATTTTCATCCTTTTTATCCAGATTCTGGCACTTTTTACCTAAGTAGTTAACAATCCTGAAGATTGTTTTCAATTTCTTTTAGTCTTCACAATAATTCTGTGAGATAGGTGCTATAATTAACTTCGTATTACAGTTGAAGCAATTGAGGCAAACATAGCTAGTAAATGTTTGAGGTGAAATTTGAACTCTCATCTGCCTGACTCCCACACGTTCAACCCTCTATCCACTACACTACCAAGCAAGGAATCTCATTTTTTATAAAATTTTTTTTTGCTTGATTGTATTAAGATATTAGTAGTCTGGGTCTGTGGTCGGTTTTACTTTTTGCTTTAATGACAATAGGCAGTCCTTAGGGTGCTGAGTGCTTACAGTAAAATATCCTAATCATTTTTCCATTGAAGTCCTGCACTCAGGCTTCCCCAAAACATGGAAGTGACTGTAGGATATGGAAATGATTCCAAGCAAAGTGCATGATCTGACAGGAAGGGCTCCAGTTGTGTAAAGGTCAGGCTTGATTAAGTTCAAGAAGATTTATCATCAGATTATCACAGCATGATCATTTTTTAACCATAGTAACTGTCAGTCTGTCTTCTATAGTATAAAGCATTTGCTTTATAGTGGAGAAAGTACCCAAACTACTAAAATCATATATCTGAGGGGAAAATTATTTTCAATATAAACATTTTTTTAAATGTTTTTCTCTTTTTTTATTATTAATACTTTTTATTTGCAAAACATATGTATGGGTAATTACTAAACATTAACCCTTACAAAGCTTTCTGTTACAAATTTTCCCCCCTACTCCCCATCCCTCCCCTAGATAGCAGGATATCCACTACATGATAATTATGTTAGAATACTGTTTTTCTCTTTATTATTTGTCAGCTATACTGGTATCAAAAAGGAAATATTTCAATTGATTCAATTAAAATAGCTAATAGCTAACATTTTATAGCACTTTAGGGTTTTCAGTATGCTTCATACATCTTACCTTAGATTCCCAACAAATCTTGGAGATTGGCATTATTATCATCTTTAATTTATAGGTGCAAAGATGGGAAACTGAGACTCAAATAAGAAAAAATTATTTGCCCACAGACACATAACAAGTAACCATCTGAGGGATTTGAAAGTAGGTCTTCCTAAATTCAAAATCAGCATTCTATTTAACTGCACCATACTTCCTTCCACGTGTAATACCAAGAACTGCATTTTTTTCTATATTCCAACTGACTTCATTTGATAAATGGGAAATTGAAGTCAAAATCAGTTCAAAATGCCACTTTCTTCTATGCAGTCTTTCTCATTTATATCAAAATACCCAAAGCTTTCCCTTCTCTGAAAATATTCCCTCCTTCACATACTATTCTGATTGTACTATGCTTATGACATTTATTACATCTTGATTTATAATATATTCAGGACATATTTTCCCTACTGGATTGAAAGTTCCATGGCAATAAGGACAGTTTCATTTTTCTTTGTACATCCCACAAAATTCCATATTTGCATTAGAATTACAGAATATTAGAGCTGGGAAGGCCCTAAAAAGTCATCAAGTCAAAGAGTCTCTTTTTAATATAAGTAAACTGAGATCTGAAGAGTGGCAAGTCAAATAGTAACAAAGCTAGAAGTAAAACCCAGGTTTGCTAACTTCCAGGTAAGTTATTTCTGCATACTCCATTGTCTCACAAATGGAATCTCAATAAATATTTCTTGAATGACTGAGATGTTGACAAATGAATGACAAAGTTAAAATAGAACAAATTTAGCAAAACTGTAACCTTTTACACAAGATAAAAAGATGTGGGCCAAGCAATAAATTATATCCTAATTAAATAATAAACTGATTTAAGGATCTCTTCTTGGCCCTATGTTATTTAACATTTTTAGCAAGGTCCTGGATGAAGGCAAAGAGCATGCTCTCCAAAGTTTCTTTGTGATAGCTAGTCAATATTCAATCTATATGATATGCATAATATGTAGTATTATGTATCATAGAACACCTGTATAGATTTATATGTTTCTATACCTACGGATATTCCCCAATAATTAGAATGTTGGGTAGACTCTTCTAAGATACTTAATTCAAGCATATACACTTACAGCTAGATTCAAAACAACTTCACAAATAAAATACAGGGAGTTGTGGTTAAATGATATCTCTGATTTTTTAAAAGATCAATTTTCTTCCACCTATATTCAGAGAAAGAAATATGGAGACTGAATGCATACTAATTTTTCCCCTTTGTGGTCTCTTTTTTCTTCTACAACATGACAAATATGGAAATATGTTTAAAAGGATTGTATATGTTTAGCCTATATCAGAATGCTTGCTCTCTTGGGGAGAGTGGAGGAAAGGGACAAATGGAGAAAAAACCTGGAACTCAAAATCTTATATAGGTGAATGTTGAAAACTATCTTTATATATCTTTACAAGTAATTGGAATAAGATACTATTAAGTGAAAAAGATTAATTTTCAGATGGTTAGTTTTAAAGGGTTGCAGGGTCACTGTAAATCTCCACAGTAATGTGGCCTCCAAAATAGATGATTCTGGGTTTCCATAACAATTTCCATAATTTCTAGGGTCCATAATAATGGAAGGCGCAGTCCTACTGGACCATACACTGACACCTAGCGTATTCATTTAAAAACTGGGCGCCGGTGCCAACCTGCTCATCTAGGGGCTCTGCTCAAACTACCTTAGGTGCTTGGTCCCTGACACGAAGTAGGCGCTTTTGTTTTCATGGACGTTTGTGGAGTGGGGTAACGACACACGTGGAAACTGAGGCCCATGGGAGCGAAAAAGAACCACTTACCAGCGCTTACACAAGTAGGGTCTAGACCCTAGGCTGAAAGTCTGGAAACACCACGGTGTCCCAGGAATGGCGCAGTTTGGGGAACTCAAAAAGCTAATAAGAATCCAGCCAGCAAGGGAAGAAGGCCGAACGCTCTCACACCTGAGGGGATAGGCTTTTATAGGCTGGGGGTGGGGTGGGGAGAGGGGGCTTTTATAGGCTGGGGAAGGGAGGGAAAGTGGGGGGGGGACGACAAGCGGGCTCAACCTCGCTTTCGCTTCGGCCAAGAGCAAGGCCTGCCTTCCTCGCTCTCGACATTTACTCTCTTCCCTCCCCTTAGACACCTAGGCTCGTTCTCGCTAGCGTAGCTCCCCCAAGTCATCCCTCCCCCTCCCGCCCTGGTCCCATCCTCGTTTTTGCCGCAGCTCCTCCCTCTCTCCCTCCTTCTCCAGCTTTGCGCTTGGGATTTATTCTTTTCCCCAACCCCTGGACCATTCTTCTCGCTACGGCTGCTCCGCATTGCGGTCCCTGCTTCTCAGGTGAGTCCTACTGCCCCATCCCCTCCATCCCCAGCCCGGCTTGTTCTTCCGCTTTCTTCCTCAAGGTTTATTTTTCCTGACTCTTTCTCGGAGGCTTTTAGGACTAGGCCACGCTTGGAGTTGAGGGGTCTGTGGGGGTGGGTGGGGGGTGAAGTGAGGGGGGCTCTGGGTCCCACCCCGGAAGTGCTGCGACATCTCCACCCGGGCAGTCGCACTGCGCAGCTGCAGCACCGTCTGGTCCGCGCCCCCAGAGCGCAGTGGTGCCGATTGCGCAGGTTCTTGCGGGTGTCTCGGGAAGCTCGCCCAGGCCTGTCGCGCGTCCTGGGGCTGTAAGTATGGGGTGTCCGTGGGTGCTAATCCAGTAGTAATGGGGAGCCTTCGTGAGCCTAAGCAATGTGGGGCTACTGTGAATTCTGAGGACAGTGGCCTGTCAGCCCTGTCGCGGTTTCTGCTACGAGAGCCAGCCCCACCCCCAGTAGGCCCGGGGAGGTGGGGGTGGGGTGGGGAAGATGCTTAAAAATTGGTTATGAAAAGTCAGAGCTTTGGTTCCTTTATCAAGGAAGGAAGAGTTCAAGTTCAAGGGTAGGCTACCTTAACCCCGACCTTTTAAAGATCAGAAACCTCAAGACTGGCACCAGCCATTATGTATAGTCTAATAGTCTATCGGTGACATAATATGTAATAATATGTATTCTGTAATATCTCTGTAGCCTTAATAATATAATGTAAGATTTAATAATATCCTACAAAACATCTATATATTTACATAGAGCTATAGATATATACTCATAGATGTGACTCTCTTTTTAATTATACGTAGATATAGATCTCTGTATACATATTTAGAATGGATCTATATCAGTATGTACATTCGTGGATATAGAATAGATCTATATCTGTATACCTACTTATATATACATAGATCAATTTCTGGATATGTTTACATAGACTTGGACTAGAATAATATCTATGTATACCTGTGTGGATATAGATCTGCCTTTGTATAGTTGTATAAAATCCATTGAACTATATATTTTGGAGGAATATGTAAGACCAGTCATGCTTTAAGAACAATAAAAAAAGGAGGGGGGGACTGAAATCAGCATTGATTCCTTGATACTGTAGGAAAAAGGAAAATGCAGCAGAAGGCAGCAGGACTGGTTTTGAGGTTTGGGGGAACAAATCACTGTACCCATTACTATTCCACCTGTCCCCCCATTTGTATTTAGGTTAAATATGTTAAAAATTATCACTAAAGATAATTTTTAGATAAAGAATGGAAAAAATAAATTTTAAGTACATATTTAGTGCGGGGGAGTACAAAGGGGAAGGGATGTTGAAGAGCATAACACCATGGAGCCTAAGAAAAAACTAGGGGGCAGCAGATTTTGTGGCGTGAGCCCTTTAATAAGTGCCTTGTTAGTGGTTGAAGGAAGAAGAAGGTTTTAGTATCTCTAGTGATTTTATCAAAATGTTTGTTATATTGCTATGCAATTCTATACATATAAAACAAAAAAAAGATTTCCTTATTAGCTGTTCCCCTTTTAAAGAGAGATAATAGGCCATAGATAGCATTGAAAAGACTTGGGTTCAGCTTCTAAAATTTCCACAAACGAGCTGGATGACGTGGAGTAAGCCAGTTCACCACTATGGGTTCCATTTTTCTCATTTGTAATATGAACATAATAGCACAGCTGTTTCACAGGGTTTATATGAAGATCAAATGAAAAGAATATATGCAAAGCACTTTGCAAAACTTTAATCCCTATCGGCTATTGTTATTATAACAAAGCTGCTTTATGAACTAGTCTTTTTATTGAACTGAAGTTTAATGCATGCTGTTAATACAGCTGGATAGAGCACTGGATTTGGAATCAAGAAAACTCCCTTTTTTGAGTTCAAATCCAGCCTCTGACACTAGCTGTGGGACTCTGGGCAAATCACTTAATTGTCTGCCTCAATCCCTCTGTAAAAAAAAAAAAATGATTTGGAGAAGAATATGGCAAACCACTCTATTATCCCTGGCAGAAAGCTCCCCAAAAAGGGATCACAGTTGGATACAACTGAAATGGTGTAATAGCCACATATAACTTGATTTACAAAGCTCTTTATTTTATCTTATTTAATCTATATTGCAGCCCTCTGGAGTCCATATTAAAATATTGTTTTGTTATCTTCATATCAAAGATAAGGAAGCTGAATCAGTGAAATTAAAGTGGCTTGATGACTAGTAAGTGACAAAACTGGAACCTGGTCCCAGGCAAGAATTTCACATCAAGAAATATGACGTTATGTTGCAGTCTTGTCAGTTTTAAAAAAAATATTGCCTACACTAACTAGCTATAGTGAGGGGGGCAGGAAAGGAAGTAGTATCCCAGGACTCTTCCTTAGTTATTTTTAATCCTTCTAATGTAAAACACTGCTTAATAAAATTATTTGTGCTTCAAAGACATACAAAAATTTTTATGTGGAAAATAAGGAAGACATTACTTCATTGGTCATATTATTTGATAGATTTTTGATATGGAAATCTAATTTTTAAAATTAAATATGACACAATTTTTAAAAATCATAATCACAGAAAAGGTGATATAATTTGTATGTTGATATTATATTTTTCTTTATAGGCAGTTTATTTTATGCAGGATTCTTTTTGAGGAGCTTTATACAGTTCTCAAGTATGGCAGAAGCAGTATTGATCGATTTCTTTGGTTTGAAATTGAACTCTCAGAGTAATTGTGTGCTACTAAAAACATTGAAAGCTGTGCAATACCTCCATGCCACAAATGCCAAATTCCTTTGCATAATGCATTTCCATAATCTCAGTTGTGAAAATAATGGTGAACATGATGATAATAAAAATGAAATGATTAATAGTTTACCAACCTTTCCAGTGGGATTTGAGGTTATAAGTAATTCCAGTATGGCTGCTATCTTATATATAATTAAGCAAAAACTCGATGAAAAAAATTTGACTAGTATTAAAATAATGACAACACTACAGAGGACAGCACTAATGAAAGTTTTTATTCATCAACTCTTCACTGATGTTTACCATTTTGAGTTTGAAGACTTACTACTAGATTTGGGAGAAAGTCATATAAAAGAATCCATTGAAATAAATACTGTTACAAACCAAGAATTAGAAGAAATCCAGAATGATATCAAAACATACTTGAGAAGTCTACCAGGACTGAAGGGGGAACTCACCATTCTCACATCTTCCTTTATCCCAGGTATTTTAAGCTATATCCATTTATTTTCAAGTATGCATATAGTCAACTCTTTAGGCACTCATCTAACCTTTCCCATTCTCCTCTACTTGATTTCTTCTCTTTTTCATGATTTATTAGTGTGTATATACACACACATACATATAACAAATAACCACACATATATAATCATTTGATATTAATTCACTAAGTTATTTATTCAGCATCACCCAAAAATCATCTCTGTGTTTGGTTTCATTGGTATAGGGAATACTCAGATCAAAAAAAAAAAAAAAGAATGACAAGATACTTTAGAAAAGTTGAGAATTTACTAAACATCTTTCATTTGCTGTATACTGACACAGCCACCATTCTAGTTCAGCCCCTCTCATCTATAGCCTTGGTTATTGCAAGAACTTCCTGATTGGTCTGCCAGCCTCAAATCTCTCCCCTTTCCAATCCATTTTTCAGATCCTATCACAGTGATTTTCTTTCTCTAAAATTAAGCATTATACCTTCTCAGTTATTCAAGCAAAACAAATTCCCACATAGGCTATGTCCAAGTATCCATGTCTCATTTTCCATCTGGAGTATTATGACCTTTATATCAGAAAGTAAGTAGGCAATTGGTCATCTGGACTTGTGCTTGGTCTTTGCATTAAAAGTGATTTTCCTGAAGTGTTAGTATGATTATGTCACTTCTCTACTCATTATATCCCAATGTTTCTCTCTTGCTTCTAATATAAAATCATGTGACAACTTAAGGCCCTTCACAATTTCCTAATCTACCTGTCTGGCTTTTATTGTGCTTTATTCCTTTTCTCATAGTCTTTGGTTGATCCACTCTAGATATTCTGCAAACTGTCTCTGCTCTTGTGCTGGCTGTCCTCATTTCTGGAATTTACTCTCCTTTTATCACTTGTTAGAATCGCTTGTTTTCTTCAAGTCTCAGTTAAAATTAATTGTCACTTGAAGCCATTCCTGCTCTTTTCAACTTTAGTCCTCTCCCTTTCCAAACTCCCTTGTATAGCTTTTGTATATATTCTCTAGCTATTAAAGAATCAAAAGATCAGGGATTTAAAGCTGAAAGGGAGCTATAGGCCATGTAGTACAATACTCTTTTCCCCCCTTATTCTACTGATAAGGAACTGAGGCCAAGAGGATTGTCATATCCAGTTTACTTTTCACTGTATACTTGTTTTTGTCTTTGTATTCCCAGTGACTGGCATGTGTTTGGCATATAAATTCTTATTGATTACTGATAGCTTGGCTATGCAGCTGTATGTACAGTTTTATCATAACCCTCTTCCTAGCAAGCAAATTATCGTAAGCCATATTGCCATTTTACAAATGGAAAATTTATATCATTGACAAGCATAGAAATAATTTAGCTTTTTGATCATTTTGATTGTTAACATACGTGAGGATAAATATAGCCCACTTGTTAGATTTCATAATTCTTTCATACTGGAACACTTGTCTGGTTATATTCACTTTTATATGTTCTTTTTTCCTAGAATTTAAATCATTTATTTGATAAAGATGGTAACCTTATTGGTAGATGAATAACAGCATTCACTTTTTTTTTTTTTTTTTTGCTGAGACAATTGGGGTTAAGTGACTTGCCCAGAGTCACGCAGCTAGGAAGTGTTACGTGTCTGAGGCTAGATTTGAACTCAGGTCCTTCTGACTTAAGGGCTGGTGTGCTATCCACTGTCATCTAGCTACCCCAGCATTCACATTTTTTAAAGCAATGTTCTTCAAAGTGGAGGCCATAGTTTGAACTCAAAGCATGTGTGAATAACCAGTAAGGTGGCCAGTGGTCACATTCTGTGCTCCCCATAGTAGCTACTATGAGGCTTTTCTCCAACATACCTGCATCACCCTCTTCATCCGCATTGTCAATATTTTTCTTCTATAGTTTCTATTTTTTTTTGCTGGGTTGCTGAAAATAGTGTCTCACCTGTAACAATGTATCTATATTTAAAGCACTAATAGGTGCCATGATTTAGTAAGCATGGCTAGCAATGCATTTGGATCTGACTTTGTGAGATGTCTTTTTTAGTAAAACCAAGTTTCTCAATAAACTGACCTTAAAATCAGATCAGTGAAATGCTTTTATACAGTTTTAAGCACAGATATTCAAGACCAGTGAAGCATTTGTTAATTTTGCTCTCATTAAATTAATTAATTGAGATTAAAAAGAGTTTTTGTACTTTTAATAAAATATTTTCAGTTTCTGTTTTCATATCTATTTTGTAATGTTATAAAAGTATTTCTATAATTTATAAACAAGTACATGTAATATGCTGGGGGCACCTACATGATTTTTTTTGAACTGATAATGGTATCAAAAAAGGTTTGATACTCGTCTAAAGCATTATTTGACAATTGTTTGCTTCTGTGGAACATAATATAAAACAGTTTCCATATAAAAGACATAACCACATTTGTTTGCATCACAATATCACATCTAATTTGAGTAAAATCAATATCACTCTTGATTTAGCAGGAGAATAGTTAGTTGATCACTGAGAAGGGGAAAGGAGACAAAGGATTTTATCATATTTGGGAGTAGATACTTCTCTCTGTGGTTTGAAGGAGAGAATAAAGATCACTAAGGTAAGGATTCCTAATTATGAGCTATCAAGGACAGATAAATAAAACCTATTGTTATTAAATGTGTTGTTTTGTTTCCTTCTTATTGGCATGCTTGTCTCATGAAGTCAGCTATGAAGTTCGTGCTGTTGATGAGGTTACTGTGGTATCTATATTTTGAGCTGGAAGTACCCTACTTGTCTAACTTCCTTTTTATAGATGACACTGAGGTCTCAAGAGAATTGTTAATTGATTTGTCCATAGTCCCTGATAAGTGACCCCACTAGGGTCTTATGATTATCAAGTTCAAGTGTCTGTGCTGTACCATGCTGTTAAGTCAAAATTCAAAAGATTATTTATTCTTTGGCCTAAGATAGTATTTTTTATTCACTATTATTTAATGCTGCCCTATCTTTCATAACTTACTGCCAAAAAAAAAAAAAACCAACTGCTATGTGCTCTTGATTGTGATGAGGCATATTTTGCTCTCCTAGGATTGGCTTTGCTTATACTGTTTCTTATTCCTAAAATATCCTTCTTACTCTTCTGTAACTTGTGAATTCTTATCCATTCTTTAAAATCCAGCTTGAGTGCTCCCTCTTTTAAGAAGCTTCTAATACCTTTGGGGAAAATCTTTCTTTTTGGACCGTATGTTACACTTTGTTTTTCAGTTCTTTAATAATAACAAATTATGGTAAATATCACATAATATTTGTCTAACCTCCCTAATAGACTGTATACTTCATGTGAGGAGAGACATGGAGGATGTGAATCAATAGAGCTAGAAACTAAAGAGGATTTAGATGAATTTGGGAAAATAAATAAGAACTCAAGGAAGAAAAAATATTATCCACTTCTCTGACTTGGGTTTAGGAAAATTTTGCAAACCTGAGCTGTTTTCATTGTTAGAAATATCTGGGCTCTCAGCCCTGGGAATTATGTAGCACTTACATCTCAGTTCCTTATTCTAACACTATTCTCTATTACCTGTTGTTGAGGCAGGGGTACAGAATCTGAATTTCCACTGTATGGGTCTCTATTCTACAAACTTGACTTGGAAGAAACTATTATAACTGCGCCAGTTAGCCAGTTACTACATGATGCATAAATTACTCTCAAAGATTGCCAGTATGGGTCGTGATGTGGCAGCATAGTTGGGAAGATTACTGGAAAGCCTATTTATCCGGGTGAGGATCCAGGTGTATAATACTTAAGATGAGGGTCCAGAGTTGAGTTTAAAGAATTTATGGGATGATGGGAAAGGTTGTCTAATGATTAAGAAGTCATAGCCCTTGAGAGCCTGGAATCTCGGCAGCCAGGAGAATACCCATATAGTAATGGCTGCTTGATGTAGCAATAGTTATGATTTTTAAACTAGATCGACTCAGACATTTGTTTAGTTCAATCCTTCCTAATTATTCTTACAGATTTAAAAAAAAAAAAAAAGAATCCTTACTAATATCTGATTACTGCCCCTTATCAATATCATCTGACAGGAGCAGTAAAAATCTGTATGCAGTTAGTTTTTGTGCATGGAATTTATTTTGAATCTTTTACTCAATTTTTCAACAGATATTTTCATACATGGCTTCACTACCAGGACAGGTGGGATATCTTACATACCCACTCTCAGTTCTTGCAACCTCTTCAGTAGTACTAAGCGTAGAGATCCCAAGGCTGTCATTCAAGAAAATCTGCGAAGATTGGCTCAAGCGGCAGGCTTTGACCCTGAAAAATTTCACCATATAAAGGTATTTATTTTGTTGCTTCATGGGATGAGAAAATCAAAGTATATTTATTTGATCATGTGACACTTGATTAGGCTACTTTTTGCTTCAGCTTTTCCACCTCTAGTCTAAGGATACTTTTGATTTTTTTCAATAGACATCTCAGACCCTATAGATAGGTTATGTAATATTTGTGTGCCACTTAAAATGCCTTCTAAAAGTATTAAAGTACCATTACTGATTGCTCTAGGACCTGATCCTACTGGTATATAGCTTCACTGGTTAATCTTTTTGATTAGTGTTGAATATGGTTAAGGGAGGCTATTCAAGTGGCATCAGAAGCAAACAATTATTTTTGAAGAGATCCTTTTTCTTGACAAAGCCTGTGTCCCTAGAAAAGAAGGGAAACAAGCTTGTCTGAAGTATCTGCTATGTGCCAGACATGTACTAAGTGCTTTACACATGTTATCTCATTTGATCCTCACAACAGGTGTGGATTGTACCTGTGATTATAGTCCCTATTTTACCATTGAAGAAAGTCAAACAGATTAAATGACTTACCCAGGGTCATATACCTAAGTTTTCAGAGTCCAAATTGAACTCCATCCTTCCTGACTCCAAGCACTCCACTCTATTAATTGTACAACCTAGTTTCCTCATTTTGAACTTTTTACTTTGGGACTTACTGATTTTCTAACATTCTTTTAAGATTTATGGAGATTTTAATTTTTAGAAAAAAAGTTTTTACATTTATAACCTATATCAGATTGATTACTGTCTTGGGAAGGGAGAAAAAATTTAAATAAAAATATTTAAAAAATAAATGTTGAAAAGTAATAAATTTTTAAAGGAGTTTCCAAAATTACATTGCTTTTATATTTTTAAATTGAGATATGATAATTTGTTGGTCCAAGGACACCTTAATATATATCTGTAGGAGTGAGAGATATTTCATGGACTTAACAGTTTAATAGTAATTTTTAAGATGTTACTGTAGTTGTATAGTATAATCATTTTATACAACTTTATTAATGAATGTGTTTAAAAAAATTTTTTTCTCCTTATTTGTCTTAAATCTTCCCAATTATTAGACTGGTCATGCCAATGGTGTCTGGATAATGGGCAAGAGGGAGCCTGATTCTTATGATGGAATAACAACCAACGAAAGAGGTGTTACCATAGCAGCTCTTGGTGCAGACTGTATACCTTTGATTTTTGCAGATCCTGTTAAAAAAGCATGTGGTGTCGCTCATTCAGGTAACTAGATTTCATTATTCATTTCACTGTCAGCTCCTTTTATATAGACTTTTTAAGGTTTTGTGGATATTGGACAGTTGCTTATATATATATATATATAGGGATAGGAGAAGAACCTTAAGCTAAAGATTAAATAATTTAAAATAAATCTAAAGAGCAACTTCTTAATAGCAGGGATCACTTGGGGAGTTGGGGAAAATTCTTGGAAGTTTCTTAGAGTAGTTTGTAGATTCTTATTTGAGTGTGGTCTTTAGTCAACCAGTAATCCTTGTTTTAAGTACCTGCTATATGCCAAGCACTGAGCTCAAGGCTAGGATTACAAATAAAATAATTCCAACAATCCCTGCTCATAAAGAGCTTACATTCTAATATGAGACAACAAGGCACATTTAAGTATATGCAAAATAAATATGAAGAGAATAAATGAAAGTAGTTAAATAACTTAAATAAAAGGTGGTTGGAGTGAAAGGGAACCAGTGATTGAAAGGATCAGGATAGGTTTGTTACTTGAAGAGCATCTTGAAGGAAAAAAGAAATTCTTGGAAGTGGAGGAGAGGAGAAAGTGCATTGTAAGCATAGAAAACAGCAAGTACAAAAGCACAGAAAAGCAAGGTGTTGTGTTAAGGAAGAGAAAACCAGGGCAAGTCGCTTTCAGCTAGAAGCCTTGGGGACTGAGAAAAAGAAAATACAGTAGAATGCTTCTCACCTGCTTATAACAGTAGCTTTTCATGGTTTGTAGCCACGTTTGTTAAATAGAGAACTTTGCTGGGGAAGATGAATTTACTCTCTTTCCCGTTTGCTGATATGAAATTTGGATCCTATTTGTTGCTTCAGCAGTTTAAATTCAGATCAATTTAACAAGCATTTATCAAGTAGTTTCTACCAAGACACTTTTCTTAATGCTAAAAATACAAAGACAAAAACAATATCTACAGACTACTGGAAATTCTTGAGATTTTAAAATATTTAAGATGTAGTTCACATAGAGAGAAACAATACACATCCAGTTATAAAGTGTCTTTGAAAGTAAAGTCTTTTTCACAGCTATAGAACCGATCTGATTCTTAAAAAGGGAGAAAAGAGATTTAGCCATGAAATAAAAGATGCCAGTGATTTTTTTAACATTTTAAAAGTAGAATTATAATTAGGACATAGATATATTATCTAGGAAATTCACATTTTAAAAAACAAATCTTTAGGTCGCTAGTACTCCAGCTATCCTCAAGAGTAAACTAAAGCACATTATCTATGGCCTTCTGCTAAATTAAACTTTATTTTTGAAAAGTAAATGGTTTCAAGGATGAGATAATAATCAAAGGATTTGTGAAGACTCCCTGCATTTTCAGAAAATTGTAAATTGGCAAGAGGAGTACTAATTCAGGTCCCTTACATGTTCTATTTTGGAAAATAGCTTATGATATCTCCCTTATATCTCTACGTTTTGAAGCATCAATTTACCATATGCCCTTTACAATGTATGCTTTCATGAAATTAGAAACACTATAAATGTGACTCCTGACAATGTATATAGTAAGCAGATGATCTGGATCTAAAGTTACAGATTGTAGGAATCACTACTTAATAAAATGATATTTTCTGAAACTTCATAGGGTTGGGGTGAGTAAGACTTTGAAATATAGTTAGGAGTGAAAATATAGCTGATACTTGTTTCCTTATCATTAGTTATCTTCTTTTGGATGTCCTTATAAGCAGTTATGTGAATTAAGAGCATTTTTTAAATGGGGGGGGAAAGTTTACTTAAAAAAAAATTTAAGAGAGAACTAGAAAATTTTTGTCCCAGATTAAAACATGACTTAAAGCAGCTAGGTCTTGCAGTGGATAGAGTGCTGGGCCCAGTTGAGTTCATATCTGACCTTAGTCACTTATTACCTGTGTGACCCATAACAAGTCGCTTAATTTTGTTTGCCTCAGTTTCCTCATCTGTAAAATGAGCTGGAGAAGAAAAATGACAAACTGCTGTGTTATCTTTGCCAAGAAAGTCCCAGATGGGGTCATAAAGTGTTGGATACTATTGAAACAACTGAACAGCAGCAGCAATGCTAGTTGACAAGCAAAAGCAATTAGTGGACATTATAGTCTTCAGTACTGAGCTACCATTTTAGTATATTTTTAAAGGCAGCATCCATCTGAGAATAAGGAAGTGTCATAAATTGGAATTAAAAGTAGGGCTAAATATAAATAGCATGAGAACTAGATAATACGTATAATTCCTTCTAAATTTTCTTTGTTCTTTCTGGGTGATGTAATGGTAATCATGTTTTCAATGTACTATAGTAAATAGGCTACAATTAGAGTATTGCCACAATTTCTGTCAAATCAACATTTTCAATGAATTGAAAGATAATAGCTTCTTGTAGCTGAGTCTACATAGCTACTTGTGCATGTAGCATATTTACCTGTAAAGTTCAATCAGCTGTTCATTATTTCTTTTGCATTGCATAAAAAAGAGGCAGCATGGGGAAAGTGGGGAGAAAACTGACTTTGAAGCCAGTAAAACCTGGGTTTAACTCCAGTGTCTTGAGACATATTGGCTGTATGGCCCTGGACAAGTGAGTCATTTAATACCCTCTTCTCCACCCCCCCCCCCAACTTTAGATCAAGGGTTGACCTGTTTTTGTAAGGCCAATGAGCTAAGAATAGTTTTTACATTTTTAAATACAAGAAAAGGTTTTTTAAGCATAGGGATTGTGAATCTGTACTTTCATGAGTAGGAGGAGCTTTCTCATTTGTGATTTTCATTTAAGGAATCGCAAGTCAATTCCTAACCCATTTTCTTTTGTATGAAACCCTGCCTTATGAAGTCTTCTTCTCTCTTAGACTCTATGGACTGGAAGGGACCTCTGAGATCACCTAGTTAATTTTCTTGCCTCTAGGTAAAACTCCAACTATAATTCCTAACATACTCAGGTGCACATTTTTGGCATGGATTAAACATCAACTGAGGTCCTGGCTACCCAGATTATTCTTATTGTCAAGGATTGGGAATCTGTAATCTCCTGTCAAAATTTATTTCAGCATTAACCAGCACATATAATTAACCTTTTAAAAATTCTAATTCTATTCTTTCTCTCTTCTTTATTAGAGAACCATCAAATCATCCCATTGTTAATGAAAACATGTGTATTTATTTGACTCATTGTGCTCTCAAATACTGAAAGGAGTTCAAATTCTGTTAGGTTCTACTAACCTGGAAAGGCATTGGCTGTAGTCCTGGCTATAGACTCTATGCCTATTGTCCAATAATGAGTCTAGCTAAATTTGGAGAGGCCAGTTACCACAAAGCTGGCTATACCTTTTTATGAAGAATTTCTGAGGTGTAGAAGAGTTTCTACCTGCATTGGTTGATAAAATCAATGATCCTCAAAGTCATCGTGTGAATATTTGTTTTCGTTTTCCTCCCCTTGAATCTTGTCACATTTCTGTCCTTAAAATTGTGGTCCAGTAAAAGATTCTGCCGAGTTCAGAACATTGCTTTCATCGTTTTTATATGTTCTAGTCATGTTATATTGGAATATGGTAGTCTAAACCCACCAGCACTGTGGAATTGATTCAGTATTTCAGTAACATGAGAAATTCTGTTCAAACCATATATCCAACATATTCAAATTTTGACTTATTGTCCTTTTTCTTGTCTAGGATGGAAGGGTACATTGTTAGGAGTTGCTATGGCTACTGTCAATGCTATGGTAGCGGAATATGGCTGTCGCCTGGAAGATATTCTTGTTGTAATGGGCCCTTCAGTAGGACCTTGTTGTTTTACTCTTCCAAGAGAGTCAGCAAAGGCTTTTTATAATCTTGACCCTCAGTGTGTAAGACTAATTGATTCTCCAAATCCCCATGTTGATATACGTAGAGCCACTAGGTAAGTTTGATTTCTTTCCTATAGAACATGAAATGCCTTTTCATTTAAGACCAAAATGGTAGCTATGAGACATTCAGGAAGCAGACATTAACTAATTGAGAACTCACTTCAAAAATCCAGATAAAGGGCAGCTAGGTGGCGCAGTGGTTAGAGCACCAGCCCTGAAGTCAGGAGGACCTGAGTTTAAATCTGGTCTCAGACACTTCCTAGCTGTGTGACCCTGGGCAAGTCACTTAACCCCAATTGCCTCAGCAAAAAGCAAAAAAAAAAAAAAAAAAATCCAGATAAAACATGAAACCTGTTTTTCCCAGACTTTTTGCAAACCTCTTGGTTTGAAATGTAAAAAAGAAATATTTGGTATGTGATTTATTCAATTTTTTTTAACTCTAGGTAGGCAGATCAGAGTGTAGTTTCCCAAGGATGTTGAAATATTAAACTGATTTATGCAATAAATATGCACATAATCAGAAAACACTTTTAAATCAGAAAACACTTTTAAGTAGGTTGATATGAAATCTAGTGCCTTTAAAGATATTTTTCTGGAACCTTGCTATTTGAATTTTATTATTAATACATTTAGAAAACTGGGTATGATTTGCATATAGCATCATTGATCTGTGTTTGATTTGGTTCTTTTGCTTCTAGAAGCAAAGTTAAGTGTAAAGAGTTTTTAGTTTTTGTATACAAACATAAAAATAGAACTTATTTCTACACATGGCTTTAAGAACCAACTTAACTACTTTATAACTATATATTCTACTACTTTGCTAGCTATTTTTAATGTGTGTGTGTGGGGGAAGAGGTCCATATGATTTTTTTAAAACAATTCTAAAATGTTTGAATCCAGGATAATGCTATGATTGAATTAAGTAAGCTTTGAATAAAAATACCTTTAAATTTGCTTTAGAAGTATCTCTTTCCATATCTTTTTATTGTTGGCAAATTTTTGTACTAAAATCAAGATTAAAGAGTATATTGTTATCTCATTAATTAAGGCTATAGCCCCCACTTGCCGGATAGTCCAGGTATCATAATTGAAATGTAATTAATTTTCTTGGTAGTTTGTAGATCTTTACTAGAACAGTCTTTTGCCAAAAATCAACCATTTATTCCTACCTAGAATAATGTCTTATGCATATTATTCTGGTTATTTGGTTATTGACATTCAAATTGTTGATGTTTTTCTTTGTTTTTGTTTTGGTTTTATTTTAAGAATTCTTTTAGAACGGGGAGGAATTCTTCCTCAGAATATTCAAGGTGATTCTAAATCTGATCAGAACCAAAATTTTGACCTTTGTACATCCTGTCATCCTGATATGTTCTTCTCTCATGTTCGGGACGGCATTAATTTTGGGTCACAAATGGGCTTCATATTAATTAATTAATGAGTAAACATGGTAAGTTCTTTTTTTTTAAATCAAACCTGATTAGAAAACATTAAGAGACTCTTTGTGAATTGAGTGTTTCCATGATAGTGTAAATCCCTAATAATTGCATAAGAAATTTCCTTTTATACTTGTGGAATATTCACAATTTTATTTTGAATCTGCTTCAATATAGGAAGATCATATTGACAAGAGTATTCATTATTTTCTTCAAGATGGTTTTTCTTGAAAGACAGCTGAGTCTTCATGGTTAATAGATTTTGATAATAATAATAATAATAATAACTCACATTTCTGTAGAGCTTTAGGGTTTCCAGAATCATTTTCCTCATTACCATTCTTTGAACTTGTTAGTGCAAAAGGTGTTATGCACAAATGTTAAGTAATAGATTCCTTCTCATACAGTTTACATGTCTCAAGGGGCACAATTCAGATTCAGGTCTTTCCTGGTGATGTCCTGGCTCTGTTCCTACTGTGGGACCTTAGGCAGATCAGTTATCCTCTGTAGATCTTAATTTCTTCATCTCTAAAGATAAGGGTTTGGACTCGGTGACCTCTAAGGTCCCATACAGCTCTCACTGAAACATCATACATTATCTCTCCTACACTTGGGATAGAGTCCTCAAGAATTATTTGTAAAACTTAATTTGTGTTTTCTGGGTGTTGGCCTCTCATTCTTGTTTCTTTAAATGTATTGTGTATCTTTTTAATGCATTTAAGAAAATTTAAGGCATTTAAGACTTTAAAAGAAAAGTGAAAATAAAAGGTTTTAAAAATTTGGCAAGTAAGAGATTAATTGATATAGTGGGAAAAGCACTGACCCAAGAATCCAAATACCTGAGTTTTAATCTGGACTGTTCTGTTGCCATTGTGCTTCTTTGACCAAGTATCTGAAGAATTCTGAAGCCTTGCTTATCTCATTTGCAAATAAAATAAAAGGGCTATTTTGGGTGAAAACTAAGGTCCTCTGTGGCTATAAAATTTTGATTTTATAATATTTTAATATATAATATTAATATGTAATAATTTCTTTGATTCTTGAACTAACCATCAGTGAGATTTTGAAGAGCCAATACAGCACTGAAAACAAAGAAATTTGCTCCAGGGGCATCTAGGTAGTGCAGTGGATAGAGCACCAGCCCTGAAATCAGGAGGACCTGAGTTCAAATCTGGTCTTAGACACTTAACACATCTTGGCTGTGTGACGCTGGGCAAGTCACTTAACCCCAATTGCTTCAGTGAAAAAAAAGAAATTTGCTCCACTAAGCATTTTTTCCATAGTCTGACAAAATTAAGATTTCTTACAGTTTTAATGTTTAAAACATTTATGTTTATATATTAATAATAAATCACTTAATTTACTCAGGGTATGTATACTGAATGTATTATGCCATTACATTATTAAATGTTGACATCAAGAAGTATAATTCATTGAGACTGTAAATTTCTCGTTTTTTGAGTGTTCATTTATTTTTCTGTTTACCACTTGAATAATTTTTCATTAAAATAGACTGGTATGCAGACTAAGTTGATAGTTAACTAGATTTAAATTAGCTATTTGCAGATAACATTAAAAAAATGAATTTGATTTTTAAAGTAAGTTAGATCTGTTGGAGGAACATGTTCAAACTCACAGAAATGTTTCATCATGGTGACTGCATTGATGTTTGTTCTCACCAACGAATAGCAAATTCCAATGAATAGCATTCTATTCTTATTCCACCACTCCTATATTTTCAGTTATGTTGTGAAACAAAAATAATAACCATCATGAATATGCATCAGTATTTTCCCCCACAATAGCTTTTAACAATGTGGATATTTTGATAGGGTAACTATTTGTTTTTCCTCTTTTTAATGAACCATATAAATAATTGATATAAATTGCTGGAAAGTATCGTGGAATGTTTTCCTTGATTTTTAAAAAAATCTCTTTTGTAAATATTTGATTACATTGTATTTTACAGATATAGGCCTGGATGCTTGCCTGGATTGTTTCCTGGCCACCTATAAGACCGATTGCAGTATTCCAGTGGTTCTGGGGTCTCATCAATGTGAATATTCTTTCCAGTGATATAGATTATAAACCCTTCATGCTTGTTGGGGTTTTAATCCTTATATTCCCATAAATTCCTAATGAGAGGCCTGATAGATGTTCTTCTGAGTATTATATAGATAACTGTATAGCATGTAGACTATCCATTAGCTATCCCTCCTTGCCACATGAGTCATTTTTTTTTCAGTTATACACTTATCTGATAATTCCTCTATTCCCTTTCTCTTGTATAATTCCTTATTTGTGAAGTGTCAGATTGTCTTTGCATGCCATGTGCCTCTCCATTTCTCTTTTCTTTGTATGATGCTCTATTGTAATTCCTTGGAGAATGTGGCATTTCATAACTCACAACCTTAGAGCATATCCAGAAAATGAAATTTTTTTTGTTGCAGAAAGAAATTTGGAGTCGTTTAAAAAAACTTGGCTTTTTCCCATGAGAAATCTAGCCCTGACCACCTCATTCTGTTCAGTTCTGGGTCCAAGTCATTTTCTATTTGTGGTGTTTGTTCAAGGTATATACTGATGAAGATTCTCTGTAGGTCGTCATCCAACTTTATATCATGATTTGGACAATAGACCTTCATTTGAGTTTTTTCTCTATTGAGTGTTATAACATTCTTTTAAGCGATTATGGCTTTTATGTAGGAAGCTTTGTCATGTTCTACTATTTGATTCACTCAACCCCATGTAATCTCCAAATGAGCATCTTCAGAATATAATCATCTGTAGAAATTCCATCTATATGTTTGACTCTGTTAGATCTCCTCTATGACAATTAGTTTCTTTGTCAAGAACAAGTTTTTCCGTGTTTTGTGACTCATCTGATATTTATAAGAAAGTAGTTGACAAAATTATCTCTTACATCTTATATATATTTATCTTATGTATTTAAGGGAAATAAATTGTTGGAAGAGTCTTTAAGGTACTGTTTTGCTTATTGGCATTAAATGTGTTACTGTACTAAATGTTTGTTTATACTCAACACAGTAAATTCAGTAGAATCTTGTATTCTCTTTACCTTTTAGTCAATTGTGACAATGTAAATGTTTCCTGTGGAATATTATTTGTTAAATAAAATAATAAATAAACTAGCACTATTCCTTTCTCAATGAATATGAAATATTTTTACCATAAAAATTTTCTTTAGATGGGGACAGTAAACTGTAAGTCAATAGTTAATGATATTTACTTGATCACTATTATGTATTGGAGGGGAAGTAGCAATAAGGTTCTGGTTTCATCCATAAATGTCCTTGGAATGACTTTGTTTTTTTGGGTCTTCTGTGTAGAAGAAAAAGCTTATTAGCCTTTAGATTTTATCTAGCTTAGATGGTTGAAAAATAAATTTCATTTTTTAAGAACTGATATGAAGTCAGTATGATCTAGGCTAATGTATAAAAAAAGAAAAAAATATATAAGAAAATGGGTGGGAGTTTTTATTAAATGCTTATTGTGCATAGATCCCTGTGCTAAGTGCTAGGGGGTACAAGTGAAAAAACTAGATAGATACCTGCTGCTTTCTGAGAACTCACTTTTAATAGAAGAGAGCACATAGAGATTTCAGCTGCAAGTGAAAAACTTTCATGCTTCTGATAATAAATATTTAACATCTTTAATGTTCCCATTAATAAAAAATATCTTTTGATAAACCTTTTCACAGTGATAAGGATTTTAATAATAGGATCTTTCTTTTCTGGGTGTGCTTTATTAGACAGACTAGCATATACCTTTCCATGATAATGCTTTAAGATTGCTTTCATCCTTTATTGTGTACTTGAAGTAGCATGGTTTTGTAGAAATAACTAGTGTCTTAGGAAATCTAAGTTCAGTCCACTGGTTTAATTCTCTCCATAATCTTAAAGCATGTAATCTTTTGAAACCTCAGATTCTCCATCTGTAAAATGGGAATAGATACCTCATACCTACCTACCTCATAGGATCACATTTTTTTTTTATTAAAGCTTTTTATTTGTAAAACATATGTATGGGTAATTCTTCAACATTTACCCTTACAAAGCTTTCTGTTACAAATTTTTCCTCCCTAGTCCCCACCCCTCCCTTAGATGGCAGGAAATCCACTACATGTTAATTATGTTAAAATACTTGACAAATAGAATATATGTATACATATTTCCACACTTATCATTGTTGTGCAAGAAAAATCGTATCTACAAGAAAAAAAATCTGAGAAAGGAAACACAATGCAAGCAAACATCAATAGAGAGCGTGAAAATGTTATGTTGCGGTCCACGTTTCGTATCCCTCTCTCTGGGTGTATATGGCTTTCTTCACTGAACAATTGGAACTGGTTTGAAACATTTCATTGTTGAAGAGAACCATGTCCATCAGAATTGATCATCATATAGTCTTGTTGTTGCCATGTATAATGATCTCCTGGTTCTGCTCATTTCACTCAGCATCAGCTCATGCAAGTATCTCCAGGCCTCTCTGAAATCATCCTGCTGGTCGGGTTTTTTTTTTGTTTTTGTTTTTTTTTTTTTATTAAAACTTTATTTGCAAAACGTGTATGGGTAATTCTTCAACACTGACCTTTACAAAGCTTTCTGTTACAAATTTTCCCCCCTAGTTCCCACCCCTCACCTAGATGGCAGGAAATCCACTACATGTTAATTATGTTAAAATACTTGACAGATTGAATATATGTATACATATTTCCACCCTTATTGTTATGCAAGAAAAATTGTATCTACAAGAAAAAAAATCAGAGAAAGGAAACACAATGCAAGAAAACATCAATAGAGAGCATGAAAATGTTATGTTGTGGTCCACATTTCACATCCCTCTCTCTGGGTGTATATGGCTTTCTTCATCACTGAACAATTGGAACTGGTTTGAGATATTTCATTGTTGAAGAGAGCCATGTCCATCAGAATTGATCATCATATAGTCTTGTTGTTGCTGTGTATAATGATCTAGTTCTGCTCATTTCACTCAGCATCAGTCCATGCAAGTCTCTCCAGGGCTCTCTGAAATATCTTGCTGGTCGTTTCTTACAGAATAATAATCCATAACATTCATATACCATAATTTATTCAGCCATTCTCCAACTGATGGACATCCATTCAGTTTCCAGTTTCTAGCCACTACAAAAAGGGCTGCCACAAACATTCTTGCACATGTGGGGCCCTTTCCTTCTGTTAAGATCTCTTTGGGATATAGGCCCAATAGAAACACTGCTGGGTCAAAGGGCATGCACAGTTTGATAACTTTTTGAGCATAGTTCCAAATTGCTCTCCAGAATGGTTGGATCCGTTCACAGTTCCACCAACAATGTATCAGTGCCCCAGTTTTCCCACATTCCTGCCAACATTCCTCATTATCTTTCCTATCATTTTAGCCAATCTGACAGGTGTGTAGTGGTACTTCAGAGTTGTCTTAATTTGCATTTCTCTGATCAATAGTGATTTGGAGCACCTTTTTTTATTATTAATACTTTTTATTTGCAAAACATGTATGGGTAATTCCTAAACATTAACCCTTACAAAGCTTTCTGTTACAAATTTTTCCCCCCTACTCCCCACCCCTCCCCTAGATGGCAGGATGTCCACTACATGATAATCATGTTAGAATACTTAAGAAATCGAATATATGTATAGTTATTGCATCATTTTTTGTGCAGGAGAAATATCTACAAGAAAGAATAATCTGATAAAAGAAATACAATGCGGGGCAGCTAGGTAGTGCAGTGGTTAGAGCACCAGCCCTGAAGTTAGGAGGACCTGAGTTCAAATCTGGTCTCAGACACTTCCTAGCTGTGTGACCCTGGGCAAGTCACTTAACCCCAATTGCCTCAGCAAAAAGCAAAAAAAAAAAAAAAAAAAAGATAAAACACAACAAGAAAACACCAAGAGAGAACATGAAAATGTTATGTTGTGGTCCACATTTCACATCCCTCTCTCTGGGTGGTTATGGCATCCTTCAGTGAACAATTGGAACTGGTTTGAAGCATTTCATTGTTGAAGAGAGCCATGTCCATCAGAACTGATCCTCATATAGTATTGTTGTTGCTGTGTATAATGATCTCCTGGTTCTGCTCACTTCACTCAGCATCAGTTCATGCAAGTCTCTCCAGGCTTCTCTGAAATCGTCCTGCTGGTCGTTTCTTACAGAACAATAATATTCCATAACATTCATATACCATTATTTATTCAGCCACTCTCCAATTGATGGGCATCCATTCAGTTTCCAGTTTCTAGCCACTACAAAAAGAGCTGCCACAAACATTCTTGCACATGTGGGACCCTTTCCTTCTCTTATGATTTCTTTGGGATATAAGCCCAATAGAAACACTGCTGGGTCAAAGGGTATGCATAGTTTGATAACTTTTTGAGCATAGTGGAGCACCTTTTCATATGACTAGAAAGAGTTTTAATTTCATCATCTGAAAATTGTCTGTTCATATTCTTTGACCATTTTAAGATCACATTTTTAAGGATCAAATTACATTGTAAAGTATTATGTTGATATTAACTATTAGCATTAATTGTTGAAAATTATATCAGATGACTCTCTTCATAGTGAAGCTTTTTCTGATTTTCTTTTCTACATTCTTCAACCCTATCAAACCAAATGTGATTTTTTCCTCTTATTGAATTTCTTAGCATTTTATATTTCTCACACAGTGTGCTTGTGTGTGTGTTAGTGTAAATTATTTGTGTTCATGTCTTTTCTCTGTTAAATTGTCAACATCTTTAGATTTCCACTGAACTTAATACAGAGTATTGCACATATTTAGATGAACTCTCAAAACATTTGTCTAATAGGTTAATTTTAGGAAAGTATCTTAAGACATAATCATATGTGTAAATGTATTTTGTCATGCAACATTTTGAAAATACTATTATAGGCTTCCATAATCCTTAGATTTGTTGTTCACCTTTTTGTACACAGCATTTTTTAAAATAATTGAATTATATGATTTTGTAGGCAATCAATGGTTTGTTATATCTTGCATTTTAAAATTACCTTGAAAAAGTCTTGCGTTGATACTGTTATACCTTGTTTTACTCTTTTTTTTGCAACTCAGAAGTCCTTTAATCAGATACTTGATATATTTGGCCAGTTCAGGGAAAATATGACTCACAAGTCATATTTTGCCAATGCAAATAAGCACAAATTGACTGTGAAATAGAATCATGGGATCATAGAATGTGTTTTTGCTTTAGCTTTGAGGAGAAAGTACTGCATCAACAGTGATTTCTAGAAAGGCTTACTTCATCTTTAGAAAGCCATGCTTTATTAGTTCAAAATGAGGTCTGTCATTTTGTATGCTTATTTTTTTCTGTAGAATATTATTCTTGCTTTCAAAAAGTTGATGCATGTATGTTGATATTAATTGCAGATATTTGTCCTATCATCTTTCACCTCCTAGTTTTTACTTGCTGTCCCTTTTGACAAGACTACTTCTCAATGTTGCTGCTCAGAATCTGTTGCTGAAGAATTCTGTAAACTCCCATTGAACCTTTCCTTATTCCCTTAATTGTTGGTGCTTGCTCCCTCATGCCTTTAAAAATTTTTTTTAAATTTTTTAATAATTTTAAAAAATTTAAATATAATTTTAAAACAATTACCTTGAAAAAAAAGTCTTATGTTGATAACAGTTTTATCACTCTTTTCCTTGCAGCTTAGCCAGAAATCATTTAATCAAAATACTTGATATATTTGGACCAATTCAGGGGAAATGTGACTCACAAACCATATTTTGCCAATTCAGATGAGCATTCTGTATTACTTCCCTACGAGGCTGTAAGCTCTTTTAAGAGCAGGGATGTTTCTATTTTGTTTATGTGTTTCCAGCAACGAGCAAAGTGCCTTGTACAGATGCCTAGCAAATGTCTATGAAATTGGAAAAAGGAAATGTTCTGGTGGCAGATTTCGTCTAAGTAAATAAGTAAAATGTGTGCCCATGGAATGATTGAACTTGGAGGGAAGGTTAACTATTATGAATAGCACGAAGTCTTATAATTTACATTTCATATTCTGCAAGCAGTATAGTAGTTAATTTTTCTGTATTTTATTTTGTGTGATTCTTGTAAAATGAAAGGTCATCTTACCAGCAGGAGTCAGGACAAATGGAACTTGACTATAATTTCTTTCTGTAAGCTTGAAACAAACTCTGACTTTTCTTTTGGCTCTCAAACTCCAGACTGCAGAATGATTACGGGTCTGCATTGGTGAAGGCATTTCTTTGTGGATATTCTCTGTACCCAGTGAAGTAACAGGACTAGACCACAGGGGAATGATGTTCATGCAGTTTTCCTTAAACATTTTTGAAAAAGAAGTGAAGCCAAAATTACCAGAAACTGTGACTTAGTCACAGCCTATAACCATCCCCTGAGTGATTCCTCCACATCACTGGAAGGGACCTCCGCAGTCATTTAGCCTGACATCCTCATTGAACAATTGGGAAAATAAACCCATGGGTTAAGTGGGACCTCATTTGCTCAATGTCACACATTTTCTGAGTGTCAGAGGCAGGATTGCCAGATGAGTACTGTGCTCCTCTAGATTATAACAATTTCTTTTAGGAGCTACAAAATGGCATCTATGGATTCGGTCACAAACAACTTCCGTGGAAGTACTTGGTATAATGATTTGAGAAATGTTTAGTAGTGTTGGAACATGGGTGAGAAGCTACGGAATTTAGACCCACCATAGGCTAATGAATAACTGGGGTGTCTGTGGCCTTAAAATATTGCAGAAACTTGACTTTTGGCTTCTATAAAGGAATAGAGTCTGAATTCTATTTCTAGAAAATTTCTTTTTTCTTTGTCATATTGGATTCACAAAATTTTAAGAGTTGTCATTTATCATAGAAGTCATCTAGTATAACCTTTTACTCTTCTATTACATCTGACAGGTAGTAGTCTAACCTCTGCTTTAATAATTCTGGTATTAGAGAACTCATGATGATAATTGATATTTATCAATATCTCACAAGATGGTCCATTTCATTTGTGGAAGACAAATTATTAGAAAAAATTTCCTAATACACCAAAACTTTAATGGAATTGAGCTTTCATAACTATAGATAATTCAAGGATGTGATCTATATATCCTTCTAAAGTCTTTCCCAATTCTTAATTCTCATGCTTTCCCTCTGTTGATCATTTCCTATTTGTCCTTTATGTACCTTGTTTTCATGTTTTTTCATCCATTAGACTGCGAGCTCCTTGAGAACAGGGATTGTCTTTTGCCTTTTGTAGTGTACCCAGCACTTAGCATCGGACTTGTTACATAGATGCTTAAATACTTATTGCCTGACTAATCCTTTTTCACTTTATGATTCTTAGTCACATTCTTCCACAAATCTTACATTGAGGGCCCAACCAAAGTGCTAAGATACCTTTCCCCCTGTGGGGTCCTTTGCAACATGACTGTCTGGACCACTTCCTTTTTAAGTCTCACATCTTGGATAATGTCTCATACTGCTTCTTGCAAACAAATCAATTGTTAACAAGCTGTGACCTAGTTCTACCAATATAGCTCATTTCCCCAATTGATTCTTTGGAGACAGTGTTGCTTCATTGTTTTTATCCATAGAACATCACCAGAAGATGCTAAAAACATTAAAGCCAGAAGCTAAAGCAAGGCTACAAACCATTAGTACTGAGAAAAGGCCAATTGAATTTAGTAATTAGTAGATGATTGACTTAGATATTTGACCAGCAAATTACTTGACTACTTGATACAAAGATGGGGACCTCAGTTCTGGTGAATCAATATGCAGAAAGGCACAGAAAGAGATGGAGAAAAGAAAGAATAAGTAATGTAGGAGATGATAGTTTCATTGAAGTGGCAAGATCAGAAGTCACATTGCAAGAGTTTGGGAATTGAGAGGGAAACGAAGTGGAGATAAGCAGCTGACCTTTTGGAGTTTGGCTTTGAAAGGAAGGAATAAAATGATAACTTGAGGGGGATGGCAAAGTCCCGTAAAAGTATATCTAGAATTAAGTTATGTGTTTCTTAGAATCTCTACATGCTTTATTCTCTATTACATGGAACAGAGTTTCATAGGATCAAAAAAGAACATCAAAATGTGTTTTCTTCATTTCATTGCTTACCTTGGCCAAAAAATTCTTTGTGTTGCAAACCTATAATCCTCTGTTCTCAGTGAGGCTTGTCCTGAGCAGAAATTATTTTTGAGGAGTGTTTCACACTCAGGACCTGGTGGAGCTTGCCAGAGCTTTTGTGTTTGCCTCCTAGAACCATAGTCAAAGTCAGGATGACTTTGTGTGGCACCAAAACAAAAAATTGGTGTCCCGTAATCTGTCCTTTGGTTTTCCTTTTATCTTTTGGAACCATAGTGGATGAATTATTCTCTCTTTCACAGGGTATAGGGTGTTACAAAAGTCTTAAGTGCAATCTTAAGCTTTAAATAAACAGTATAAGCTATATATTTAAAGACTTCTCATGTGACTGCAAGATAGCCCAAATCTCTTTTTGATGTACTTTATTTTGTTAATGTTGTTCTTAAAATAAACCCAGTTATCAGAAGTCTGACAAGTGCACAGCACACTGTTGCTACACTATTATCTCTTTAATGTCATCTAAGATTGTGTTAATACTATGTCATGCTATTAACTAGTCTTAAGTTTATTTATAGTCA
>JAJPUD010000954.1:177277-191717 GCA_023553655.1 Myrmecobius fasciatus
TAATAAGAATGCTTGACTTGGGTTCAGGAATCTGTCCTTTGATCCTTATTTCATGACCCTGGCAAGTCACTTAACTTATTTGACCTATTCAGTTTCTTAAAGGATAAGATGAAGGTGTTGGACTAGATGGCTTCTAAGGTCCTGTCTAGCTCTATGATCCTATGATCTAGTTTGTTTGACTTTGTGACAGTGGTAAATGTCTTAAATGGACATGTATATATACCTGTTCTGTTCCTTACATTATACTAACAATCAGACAGATATTAAATAAGGTTATATCTTTCAAGTAATCTTGTATAACATGTTTTAAGAAAAGATCAATTTGATTTTGGAAATAGATTTCCTCTAGCTATACTATTCTATCACAAGAGGTCTAAATGGAGAGATCTTCTAGGCAAGTGGAGAAGCAGGTATAAAACAGAAGTAAACTCAGGACTGAAGATATTGATTTGGGGACCATCCATATAGAGATAATAATCAAAATTATGGAAATGAATGAGCATCCTATTCATGCTCACCATGCATCTCTCTCCATTGCCCTTTTGATGATCTTCATTATTAATCCTTCAGATTATGACTCGTAGTCATATACGATCACCAGAACTGAATTTGTGTTGAAAGGTAAGTTATGGATAAGTAAGCAGTCATTCTAAACAATTCCAAACTGAAAGAAGATGTTGTAGGAGTAAGATGTAGGAAGAAAATGGAAGAGGAACCAAGGAAAAATTTTGGGGACTATTCACTTTGTGGGACCAGGAAAAAGAAAAGGAACCAGTGAAGAAAACAGTAATGAGGGAGGTAGAAGAGCATATTCAGGACTGGATGTTCAACAGTGTCAGATATTGCTCAAAGTTCCAGGAGGAGGATGACTGAAGAAAAGACATTAAACGCATAATTTGTCAAACAGAAAGTCATTGATGACCTTTGAGAAAGAAATTACAATTGAATGTCTGATGGCTGTTCAGGAGGTATTCAGGAGAGAGTACATGAGTCACAAGGAGAGGCATTAAATATAGCTAATTTTAAAAAAGTTTGGCATTATGAGAAGAAGGAAGATTGGATAGTAACTGAATGCAGTAAATGTATGAAATAAATCGTGTTTGAAAAAAATTGAGACAATGTAAGCATGTTTGTAAATGGACTGGAAAGAGACAGTAGAGATTGAATATATTTGAGAGACAAGATGATGGTTCATAATGATTCCAGATGGGGCCACAGGAGATGATACCAAGGTCACAGGAAGAGAAATAGTTAAAGATGTTTCCTTCTTTTTTTGTTACTGAAAGTGGGACAAAGTTAAAAGCTTTTGATGATTTCTACAGCAAAACATTGAGAAATCATTGTAGTTCCATGTGAGTCTGAAGTTGTGAAAAAAATGGTCCAATTTCAGTCTTTTGCAGTTATGTAATCATACAATAGCAGGCACATCACTGATTATTAACTGATCAAACCCCAGTGGTATGTTATTTCTTACTTAAAAAGCTCTCATTCTTCCTTTGTCTATTCAAATACTTTTGAAAAGTTGCCAGTAAATTACACATGTTGCAATGCTACAAATTGTCCACCAGGTGACACTATATACTCAAAGATGATTAATATTTCACTGCACTCTGATCAGTAGGTGACCTATAACTGCAATCTAGCCAGATTTCATGTGATAGCTTTATCTTTCAGGAACACAAGCATTTTACTTCACTGCTTAAAAAATAAATAAATAAAAATAAAGTAACAATAAATTTTAAAAGAGTACAGTCTGAACATAAGTTTTTATTAATAGAAGCCAGTGGACATTTTGGGTAATGACTTTTTATTCTTCAGGACACACTCACTGATCCACAAATATTCCTCTTTTCCAACCCCTAAAACATAGTCACATAATACAAAATCTCCCATCCTTTTAATCCAGCATTACTTTATAATCTTTCAATTCATCCCTGTGCAAACATATATCCATTTCCTTTACCTAAACCTTTCTATTTCTCCTCTTTCAGTTCCTGATGACTTCCTCTTGACACAGTAGTTTTCTCCCCATTCCCATATTTATCTTTAATTATACATAGGGTACAATTCTTTCATTATCCTCTCCTCACTTTAAGAAGCTATGGTAGTGGGGCAGCTAGATGGTACAGCGGATAGAGTACCAACCCTGAGGTCAGGAGGACCTGGGTTCAAATCTAGTCTCAGACACTTAACATTCCCTAGCTGTGTAACCCTGGGCAAGTCACTTAACCTCAATTTCCTCAGTAAATTAAAAAAAAAAGAAGAAGATGCTATGGTAGAAAAATGTTATATAATAGACAAATCTATTTTCCGCATATAATTTCAAATCAATTAGCTCAATCACTTCATTTAAACAGGAAGTTTAAGGAAACCTGTTTGTTTCTGGTATATATGTTTGTTTTTTTTATTTAAATTTTCCCTTGTTCAACATAATAATTTGAATAACTAGTTCAGTAAGAAATTATTCTTATTCGGAAGAATGAGTGATAATTGCGATTCATTTACCTAGCCTTTCTTCTTGAGAATGAACAATCCCAGTTCTGCCAATGTTTCCTGCAAGGTATTACTTTTCCAACCTTTCATTTGCTCATATTTCTTCTTTCCATGGAATCTTCTCTGGGTTTTCCCCATACCTCTTTAGCTGTGGAGCTCAGAATTAGACCCAGAATTTAATGTCCATTGAATATAATCAGAACTTACACTACTAAGCATGGTTCCTAAATTGTCCATGTAGCTCTCATTATCCATTGTCATCATCATATAAATTTCTTCAAAGATGAAATAATTTTATTTTGTCTTTGTATTTCTAGTGCCTAGGATAAAGTTTGACCACAATGAATGTTAATAAATACTTTCTGATTTGTTGTTGTTCAGTTGTTTCAGTCATGTCCAACTCTTCATGGCCACAAATGAGGTTTTCTTGGCAAAGATACTGGAGTGGTCAGCCATTTCTTTCTCCCGCTCATTTTATAGATGAGGAAACTGAGGCAAACAGGGACAAGTGACTTGTCAAGGATCACACAGCTAATAAGTGTCTGAGGTTCAGATTTGGACTCCAGATGAATCTTCCTGATTTCAAGCCAGATGGTCTGTCCACTGCGCCACATTGTACAACCTAGCTGCCCCCAGCTACTTGCTGATTATTTCTAAGTGTCACATTTGGACATAGTATTGGACTCACCTCTGAGCAATTCCCTTAACTACTCTCTTAATCAATTCCCTCAACTGTAAAATGGAGATAATAATAAATGCTTCCCAAGGTTATTGTGAGGGTCAAATTAAATAATATATGTAAAGTGCCTAATATGTATCAGGTGCTACATAATGCTTTCTATTATATCTCTGTAAGCACTTTGCAAACCTTAAGTTATTGTATAAATGATAGTTATTACTTATTTGCTGTTCTGTGTTCTGCTGCAGATGTGTCTTCTTGTATAAGCAGGGATTCCAAGAAGTATAACCAAAACTGTAACAAGTTATTTTAATTCCTAGGAAAAATATATAATTCCTCCCTTTATTTTCATATTAATTATTTTGCATATTTTATATATAATTCTCTATTTAAAGGATACTGAGCTCCTGGTATTTAATTCAATCCATTATATAGTATCTTTTTACTACTACCTAGTATTTAATGGCTTTTTTAAATTAAAGTTTTTTATTTGCAAAGCATATGGTTAATTTTTCAACCTTGACCCTTGCAAAGCTTTCTGTTATAAATTTTTCCCTCCTTTCCTCCACCCCCTCCCCTAGATGGCAGGAAGTCTAATATATGTTAAATATGTTAAAATACTTAACAAATAGAATGTGTATATACATATTTATACAGTTATGTTGCTGTTCAAGAAAAATCAGATCTACAAAAGAAAAAAAAAAACAAAACACAACCTGAGAAAGAAAACAAAATGCAAGCAAACATCAATAGAGGGTGTGAAAATGCTATATTGTGGTCCACATTTAGATCCCACAGGCCTCTCTCTGGGTATAGATAGCTTTCTTCATCACTGAACAACTGGAACTGATTTGAAACATCTCATTGTTGAAGAGAGCCATGTCCATCAGAACTGATCCTCATATAGTATTGTTGTTGCCGTGAATAATGATCTCTTGGTTCTGCTCACTTCACTGAGCATTAGTTTATGCAAGTCTCTCCAGGCCTCTCTGAAATCGTCCTGCTGGTCGTTTCTTACAGAACAATAATATTCCATAATATTCATATACCATAATTTATTCAGCCACTCTCCAATTGATGGGCATCCATTCACTTTCCAGTTTCTAGCCACTACAAAAAGGGCTGCCACAAACATTCTTGCACATGTGGGGCCCTTTCCTTCTTTATGATTTCTTTGGGATATAAGCCCAATAGAAACGCTGCTGGGTCAAAGGGTATGCACAGTTTGATAACTTTTTGAGCGTAGCTCCAAATTGCTCTCCAAAATGATTGGATCCGTTCACATTTCCACCAACAATGCATCAGTGTCCCAGTTTTCCCACATCCCCAACAACATTTGTCATTATCTTCTATCATTTTAGCCAGTCTGACAGGTGTGTACTTACTATCCTTTATAAATTAGCACAATAGTGTCAAATTCAACTAGAAGCAAGGTCCACTAAAGATCCATGCAGACACATATTGTCTTTAAAAATACATATTAAAATTCTCTATTTTTATTATATTTTTATTTGTCTGGTTAAATATTTTCCAATTAAATTTTTATTTGCATTGGGCCATACTTGAATGTTAAAGGAAGCATTTTGCCTTGTGATTGACACTTTTGAACAAGGGGACAATAAAATCCTGTCCTCCAAATACAGACCCCAAAATATTATTGAGCAAATTAAATCTCTAAGAACTGTAACATATTTGAAACACCTACTTGGGCATAATGTTGATTCTTATATATATTATCATGCTGAACACTCCTGATTTCCAAATCACATGGAAAGAAAAGCTTTCAATAGTATTTTATTTTTCTAAATATATGTAAAAATAATTTTCGACATTCATTTTTGTAAAACTTTGTGTTCCAATTTTTTCCCCTTTCTCATTCTCTTACCTCCCCTCCCCAAGACACCAAGCAATATGACATAAGTTAAATATGTGCGACTCTAAGGAAAATCTTTGAAATGGCAAAGACCAAGAAATTAAAATCATGTGGGCACAGGACAAAGAAAAGTCATCCCTATTGGTCTACTTGCTGCTGGAATTTTCCAAAAGAAACTTTCAGTGAATCTACAGAAGGTAAGCTGTTACTAATCTGCTACAAATCTCAAATCTGTTGGAAAATAAAATTACTCCTTTGATCCACTTGTATATTGGTTCAAGAATATCAAATAATAGAGAGATTTGATCTTGTCACCATGTTATTTCTATCTGAATTCTATCAAATGATGATATGAATAAATTAACAGTAGTAATAATAATAATAAGTAATTGTAAGACTTAAAAAGCACTTTATTTCATTTGAACCTTACTATAGTCTTGGTAACTCAGTGGCCTGGAGTTAGGAAGATCTGAGTTCAAATGTGGCTCCGGACACTTACTAGCTGTGTGATCCTGAGCAGGTCAATTAAGCTGTTTGCTTCAATCTCCTCGAAAAAGAGATGGCAAACCAATCCAGTATTTTTGCCAAGAAAATCCCATGGATGATAGAGTACTATAGTCCATAGGGTCACAAAAAGTCAGAAGTGACTGGACAATAACAATGTAGTCTAGTGAGGTAAGTGATAATATTATCTATCATTTTTAAGATGAAGAACTAAGGCTTAATAAGATTAAGTGATTATCCAGGGTCAGACAGCTAATACGTATGTGAAATGAGGATTTTAATAACTTAAGTTTTTCAGACTCCAATAATCTCATTTTTTACTGTGTATTAAAAGTAAAGTTTTATTTTTGATTTAAATACATACATACACACACATATCAACATTTAGATTTTAGTTTCTTTATTTGATAACTAAAGATAATGGACTTTAACTTCACCTTTAAAAAGAAAATTACTCTTGAAAAATGAATTTAGCAAGATATATAGTCTAAGGAAATGAGATGGACAGACCTATACATGGAAGCATGATGTAGTAGTTATGGGGGGAGGGGGAGGTTCAATTATCCTGATGTTACTGAAGCTCTATTTTTTCCTGCCAAAAGGAGACCAGCTATACCATGGTATTATATTTAACTTATTCATAATTTAATTTTTCAAAAGATGAATCATCCATTAGAGGGATTGCTTTTCTGGATTTGATTTTGACCAAAAAGGAGGAAACAGTGGCTGGAGAGGGAGTGGTAAAAATCTGGGGAAAAGTGACCATGTCAAATTAGAATCTAAATTAGAATCTCATTGGTCAACTTAGTTTTGTTTTGTTACTAATGCAAAAATGAAAACAAAAGCAAGTAACAGAGGATGAATACAAAAGCACTACTTATATACAAGAGAATATAGTGTCATGATGGTGAATTAGCTAAACCTAGAAATAAAAGCAAAGGACAATAAGAAAAAAATAATTCTTAAAGCTATAAAGAAGAAAAGAAGAAAAAATTTCCCTTCCCTCTGTATCTCCAGAGCTTATTACAGTACTTACCAATAGAAAATGCTTAATAATTTCTTGTTGATTAATATTTGAGGATGATTGGGATGACAGTAATGGATGATAGAGAGAAGAGAAAGCTGCTTAAGTCTTCTGATCCCCATCTAGTTCTATGCTGTCAAGCCAGAACACGTGATAAAGCTACTGCATCCCCTTATTGTAGCTTCTTGTGGGACTTGCAGCCATGAATGTCTTTTTGCAGAAAAGCCACCCTTCCCCAAATCATCATGATCTCAGTCAGACATAGGATTGGCTTCAATACAATATTGTGTAGAACTGAAATTTTGACAGCCCCTGCAGTAGAAGTCTCATGGTATTGATAATTACCTTATAGCCAGCTTGGGAGATTCTTTTAGACCATAACAAGACTTCAGATCTTTCCTTTTTACCCTTTTATGCTTCTCTTGAGTTCTGTGTTTGGATGTCGAATTTTTTGTTCAGATCCGGTCTTTTCATTAGAAATAGGTGAAATTCACCTATATCTTTGAATGACCATCTTCTTCCCTGGAGGATGATGCTCATTCTTGCTGGATAGGTTATTCTTGGCTGTAATCCAAGTTCCTTTGCCTTTCAGAATATCTGATTCCAGGCCCTTCGATCCTTCAATGTGGAGGCTGACAGAGCGTGTGTGATTCTAATTATTGATCCTCGGTATTTGAATTGTTTCTTTCTAGCTGCTAGCAGAATCTTTTCCTTGGTGCAATAGTCCTGAAATTAAGCCACGATATTCCTTGGGGTTTTAATTTTGGGGTCTCTTTCAGGAGGTGATCAGTGAATTCTTTCAATGGTGATTTTGCCTTCTGATTCTACAATCTCAGGGCAGTTTTCTTTCAGGATTTCCTGGAAGATAGTGTTTAGATTCTTTTTTTCATCATGGCTTTCAGGAAGTACAATAATCCTTAGATTGTCTCTCCTAGATCTATTTTCCAAGTCAATTGTTTTTCCTAGGAGATATTTCATATTTTCTTCTAATTTTTCATTTTTTTGTTTTTGTTTCACTGATTTCTTGAAGTCTTATTGAGTCATTCACTTGCATTTGTTCAATTCTTATTTTTAAGGTGTTGTCTTCAGTTACCTTTTTAAGTTCCTTTTGTAACTGACCAATTGAATTTTTTTGTTCATTGCACTCTTTTTCCACTACACTAATTTTGTTTTTCAATAAATTGGTGTCTTCCTGTCAGATTGGCTAAAATGACAGGAAAAGTTAATGATGAATGTTGGAGGGGATGTGGGAGGGCTGGGACACTGGTGCATTGTTGGTGGAGCTGTGAACGGATACAACCATTCTGGAGAACAATTTGGAGCTATGCTCAAAAAGTTATCAAACTGTGCATACCCTTTGACCCAGCGGCATTTCTATTGGGCTTATATCCCAAAGAAATCATAAAGGAAGGAAAAGGCCCCACATGTGCAAGAATGTTTGTGGCAGCCCTTTTTGTAGTGGCTAGAAACTGGAAATTGAATAGATGCCCTTCAATTGGAGAATGGCTGAATAAATTATGGTATATGAATGTCATGGAATATTATTGCTGTAAGAAATAACCAGCAGGATGATTTCAGAGAGGCCTGGAGAGACTTACATGAACTGATGCTGAGTGAAATGAGCAGAACCAGGAGATCATTATACACGGCAACAACAATACTATATGACGATCAATTCTGATGGACATGGCTCTCTTCAACAATGAAATGTTTCAAACCACCTCCAATTGTTCACTGAAGAAAGCCATATACACCCAGAGAGAGGGATGTGAAATGTGGACCACAACATAACTTTCTCATACTCCTTGATTGATGTTTGCTTACATTGTGTTTCCTTTATCTGATATATCGTTTGTGTAGACAAGATTTTTCTTGCACAACAATAAGTTTGGAAATATATATACATATATTCAATTTGCCAATATCTTAACATAATTAACATGTAGCGGATATCCTGCCATCTAGGGGAGGGGTGGGGAGTTGGGGGAAAAATTTGTAACGGAAAGCTATGTAAGGGTTATTGTTGAAGAATTACCCACACATATGTTATGCAAATAAAATAAAAAAAAGAAAACAAAACAAAAAAAAATAAATTGGTGTCTTTTTCATATCTCTTTTGCAGGGCATCATATCCTTCTTGCAAGATATTGTATCCTTCTTGCATTGATTTCAATTTATTTTCCCATTTATCCTCCAGATCTTTTATGAGGTTCTTTAAGCAATCTTCCAGAAAGGCCTTTTGAAAAGGGGACCAGTGATGGTCCTTAATAACCTCCTCTGGGGTTTTGTCTAAAGGAACCTCAGGATCTGGGGTCATCCCTTCTTTTTCTCGATAAAAGCTGTCTATGGTTAGAACTCTCTTTTGCTTCTTCATTTTTTTTAGACATCGTGGACGTCTCTTTAAGGCTCGGAAAAAATCTTTGCCCTGGGGCAATTCGGCAAATTAACTTAAGGTGCTGGGCCAGTGGGGGCTAGGACTAAATAGGGATTACTCCTTAAACAAGGCAAGTCTGCCTGAACACCTGTCCACAATCAGGGCAGAGTGTCCAAGTGCCTCAGATAAACTCCAGGTGTTTGGAGTTTGGAGTTTGGAGTTTCTGCCACAGTGAGCTGAGTCCCACCTTCACTTCCGGCCTACACCCGAGTCCGCTGTTTACCCCTCTGTCCGAGTTAGACAAATCTGATGTGAAGTTCTTCAGAGAGCAGTGTCCAAATATTTCTGGATTTGTTGACTTGAAGATCAATTCAGAGGCTTATTTTATTGTTGGTTTGAGAGAAGATCAGAGGAGGATGCAGAGAGTCACGTTTTCACTCCGACATCTTGGCTCCGCCCCCTGGAAGTTCTCAAGACTTCAGATCTTTAAGCACTTATAAATATTAGCTATTGCTGTCCTTTCCATCAGGACCATGTTTTGGGTTAGAACTGAGTAAGATCTAGAGTATTGACTAAATTCAGTTTGAGAAGCAATGAATGAGAGTGACTGAAATTTCTACACAGATGAGAAAAGCATTGAAAATGAACTAAAGTTTTTAAAAAATGAGATTAAAAAACATGGCAGGTAAGTTATGATCCTAAAGATAGACAGAGATGGGGGTAGGTAGACCATTTTGAAACAGAAGCAAGGTCAAAGTCAGCCATCACAAAATCACAAAAGGAACTAGTGCCTTACATGAACTGATGCTGAGTGAAATGAGTAGAACTAGGAGATCATTATACATGGCAACAGCAAGATTATATGATGATCAATTCTGATGGATATGGTTCTCTTCAACAATGAAACGACAGTTCCAGTTGTTCAGTGATGAAGAAAGCTATATACACCCAGAGAAAGGCCTGTGGGATCTGAGTGTGGACCACAACATAGCATTTTCATGCTCTCTATTGATGTTTGCTTGCAATTTATTTTCCTTCTCAGATTTATTTTTCTCTTTTTCTTGTAGATCTAATTTTTCTTGTACATCAAGATAACTGTATAAATATGTATACATATATTTGACTTGTCGCGTATTTTAACATAATTAACATGTATTAGACTCCCTGCCATCTAGGGAAGGGGGTGGAGGGAAGGAGGGAAAAATTTGTAACAGAAAGCTTTGCAAGGGTCAATGTTGAAAAATATGTTTTGCAAATAAAAAGCTTTAATTTAAAAAAAAAAAAAGGATAATGATCTCCTGGTATTTAATTCAATCCATTACATGGTATCTTTTTACTACTACCTACTATTTAATGGCCTTTAAAGATTACAAAGCAATTTACAAATATTAATTGATTTGATCCTTACAACAATCCTGGGAAGTACAGGCTATTATTACTTCCATTTTATAGAGGAGAAAAGTAAGTCAAATGTTAATTGACTTGTCCAGGGTAATACAACTCATAAGGGTCTACAGCTAGATTGGAATTCAAGTCTTCCTGATTACAGGTCCAGGGCTGTAACTACTGAGCTTATGCGGCTGCCCTTGCTACCACCAAACATTATTAATTTAATCTAATTTGGACGGTGGAATGGAAATCTTATCTGAGGGTGTTTCCTTGGCACTTTCCTCTGATTAAATCACAATACCCATTTAAAAAAAATTGAGAGGATCTAGAACAAAGTTAACCAAGTATTTACAGTAAAGAGTATAATTTAATGAATAAATTAATATAATTTATAATTAAGATACCTAAGCACCAGTCTAAATAGCCTGCTTCTACTCACTTGTAATTATATTGATTATATGTAAATGTTATCTCCAAAATATTTTAAAATAGTTTATTCTCTTTAGTAGGTAAACATTATTCTCTTAATTTTATTTATATTAATCATTTGCTTAATCAACCACTAGTCTTTTGGAAGTAAGTCTAAAGTAAAGTTTCTTTTGGTTCTACTCACTTCATTTAGTATCAGTTCATGTAAGTCTCTCTAGGCCTTTCTGAAATCATCCTGCTGGTTGTTTCTTATAGAAAAATAATATTCCATAATATTCATATACCATAATTTATTCAGCCATTCTCTAATTGATGGGCATCCATTCAGTTTCCAGTTCCTTGCAACTACAAAAAGGGCTGCCACAAACATTTTTGCACATGTGAATACAGACCCAGTATAGATAATACTGGATCAAAGAATAAGCACAGTTTGATAACTTTTTGAGCATAGTTCCAAATTGCTCTCCAGAATGGTTGGATCAGTTCACAGTTCACCAACAATGTATTAATGTCCTAGTTTTCCCACATCTCTTCCAACATTTATCATTATTTTATCCTGTCATCTCAGCCAATCTGAAAGATGTTAACTGGTACCTCAGAGTTGTCTTCATTTGCATTTGTCTAATCCAAAGTGATTTAGAGCATTTTTCCTATGACCAAAATGGCTTCTTCTGAAAATTGTTCATATCCTTTGACTATTTATCAATTGGAGAAGGGCTTGCATTCTTATAAATTTGAGTCAATTCTCCATATGTTTTAGAAATGAGGCCTGTATTAGAAATGCTGCATGTAAAATCTCTCTCCCCTCTTCTCTCCCCCCCCCCAGTTTTATGCTTCCCTTCTAATCTTGGCTGCATTAGTTTTGGATAAAACCTTTTTAATCGAATGTAATCAAAATTATCCATTTTGTATTTTATAATGTTCTTTAGTTCTTCTTTGGCCATAGATTCCTTTCTTCTCCACGGATATGAGGGTTAGACTATCCCTTGTTCTCCTAATTTGCTTATAGATCCTTTATATCTAAATCATGAACTCATTTTTTGATTTTATCTTGGTATAGGGTGCTGGGTGTTGGTCATTGCTTAGTTTCTGCCATACTTTTTTTTCACATTTCCAGAAACTTTTTTCTGCTAGTGAGTTCTTATTCCAAAAGCTGGAATCTTTGGGTTTATTAAACACTGGATTACTATTGGCATTGACTATTGTGTCTTGTGAACTTAAACTATTCTACTGGTCCACTACTCTGTTTCTTAGCCAATACCAAATAGTTTTGATGATCAATGCTTTATAATATAGTTTTAGGTTGGTACAGCTAGGTCACTTTCATTTGCATTTTTTTTCATTAATTCCTTTGAAATTCTTGACCTTTTGTTCTTCCAGATGAATGTTGTCATTTTTTCTAGCTCTATGAAGTAATTTCTTGGCAGTTTGATTGGTATGACACTGAATGAGTAGATTAATTTAGGTAGAATTGTTATTTTTATTATATTAGTTCGGTCTATCCATTGAATACTTGATATTCTTCCACTTGTTTAGATCTAACACTTTATTTGTGTGGAAAGTGTTTTGTAATTATGTTCATATAGTTCCTGACTTTGTCTTGATAGGTAGACTCCCAAATACTTTATATTATCTACAATTATTTTAAATGAAATTTCTCTTCCAATCTCTTGCTGCTGAACTTTGTTGGTAAGATATAGAAATGATGATTTATGTGGGTTTATTTTATATCTTGCAACTTTGCTAAAGTTGTTGTTTCTAGTAGTTTTTTTAGTTGATTCTTTAGAATTCTTTAAGTATACCATCATGTCATCCGCAAAAAGTGATAGTTGTTTCCTGGTTACCTACTCCAATTCCTTCAATTTCTTTTTCTTCTCTTATTGCTAAAGCAAACATTTCTAATACAATATTGAATAGTAATGGGGATAGTGGGCAACCTTGTTTCATCCCTGATCTTATTGGGAATGCTTTTAGTTTATCCCCATTACATATGATGCTTGCTAATGGTTTTAAATAGATGCAACTTATCATTTTGAGGAAAACTCCATTTATTCCTATGTTCTTTAGTGTTTTTAATAGGAATGCAGACAAGGCCCTTTTCAACTTAGCTTGAATTTCAAAGGAGTAAAGGTCTGGAGTAATGAGGTTTTGTTAGAAACATCTTTATCAGTGAACTACCGTAACTGTCTATTATTTCCATTTATGATTTACAAAAATACTTTGGAAACACAGCACTGGGTGTTAAAAATGAAACTCTTTGTTATATCCCCATTTTATAATGAAGAAACAGACTAATTCACTTGCCCAGGGCCATATATCCAGTGATAACATATGACATTGAGAACTTAACCTTCCTCCTTCAAACTCCATTCTAGTACATTCCAACATACCAGAGTTGTCTTTTATAGCTATGTGAGGTTAGAATCAGAGGTTTTGGCAAGGATGGTGTTGTTATAGAATTTTAGAAATAACTCTTTTTCCTTTTTAAAAAAAATTGATATTTATTATTTTTTGTTTTCCCTAGTTACATGTAAAACAATGTTTTTATGTGTTTCTAAACAAAATTTTGAGTTCCAGATTCTTTCCCTTCTTCCCCCCCCATTAAGAAGGCACATGTGAAGTAATGCAAAACATTTCCATAAAAGTCATATTGTGAAAGAAAACATAAATTTTCCTTTACTACCTCCTCCCCCGCAAAAAAAAAAAAAACTTTAAGAAAAATAAAGTAAAAAAAGAATATGCTTCAGTCTGCTTTCAGACACAATTAATTCTTTCTCTGGGTATGGATAGCATTCTTCATCATAGGTCCTTGAGGAGTTGTAGATCATTGTATTGCTGAGAATAGCAAGTCATTCACAGCTGATCATCCTACAACATTGCTATTACTTTGTACACAGTACATTTCACTTTGCTTGAGTTCATAGAGGACTTTTTAGTTTTTTTTTTTTCTGAGAACATCCTGCTTATCATTTTCCATAAAACAATAATATTCTATCATAATCATATACCACAATTTATTCATCCTTTCCCCAACTGATGGACATCTATATTTTCTAATAATTTGTATATATATATGTATATACATATATATATTTGTACATATAAGTCCTTTGCTTTTTAAAAAATCTATTTTGGGATACATGCCTAATAGTGGTACTGTTAGGTTAAAGGATATACTTGATTTTATAGCCCTTTGGGCATAGTTTATATCTTTTGGTCATTTATCAATCGGGGAATGCCTCTAATTTTTTTTATAGTTTTGATTCAATTCCCTATACATTTGAGAAATGAGGCCTTGATCAGAGAAACTTGCTTCAAAATTCTTTCTCCAATTAATATTGCTACTGTATTGCTCTGCTGTTTATACTGTTTTTTTTCTCTCTCTCTTTACCTTGACTCTCCTCAAAAATGTTTTGCTACTGACTATCCCTTCCCCAATATATCCTGTCTTCTATCACCCTTCCCCCTTACTTCCCCTTCTCCTTTTACTATCCTGCAGGGTAAAGTATATTTCTATACCCATATTTAGTGTGTGTGCTTATTTAAAGTGATTTGGAGAATAGCTTGTATTGTACACCCCCAACTTTTACAGTTGTAAATCTCTCTCTCTCTCTCTCTCTCTCTCTCCCTCTCTCTCTCTCTCTCTCTCTCTCTCTCTCTCTCTCTCTCTCTCTC
>JAJPUD010000954.1:191727-293551 GCA_023553655.1 Myrmecobius fasciatus
TCTCTCTCTCTCTCTCTCTCTCTCTCTCTCTCTCTCTCTCTCTCTCTGTCTCTCTCTGTCTCTTTTTTTCTCTCTGTCTCTTTTTCTCTGCCTCTGTCTGTCTGTCTGTCTCTCTCTCCAACTGGGTTAACTGACTTCACAGGGTCTCACAACTTGGAAGTATTAAGTGTCCGAGTTCAGATTTGGACTCAGGTCCTCTTGACTCCAGAGCCAGCACTTTATCCACTGCATGATGCAGCTGCCCCTGCATTGTCTCTTTTTTAGCCACTCACCATCATTCTCTTTTTTAACCAACAGACACATCTACACATCCCTAAATGGACCTCATTGGCTACTGTATACACCAAATTTATAACTGAAGATGGCATTTCCTAAAGACACAATCTATTTCAGCCACTGACCAATCATCATTCTTTTGTTTAACCAATACACACACACCCCTCCCTTATGAGGACCTCATTGGCTCCTGTGTATACTGAATTTACAGCTAAAGATGACTTTGCCTAAAAACACAATCTATTTCAGTTGATGGTAGACCCAAAGGAAAATTTAGGAACCCTTCTGGGCACTGCTGAGAGGCAAAAGCTTCTAGTCACTTTCCTTCCCCTCCACTGAAATATCTACTGAAATATGCAGAATTTCAGCATATTGCCCTTTAGCTAATCCAGTTCTACAGTAATGTTTATTTGATAATTCCTGAACTCAGTGTGGCTTGAAAGTCCCAGCCCTGTGTCACAGAATGAATGACCTATGGCAGTTTTTTTTTAATTAAGTCCACATAATTAAAATAACAGCAGGGTACTATCAGTTCCTGTGGTGTCTCAACCCATGGGTTATATATGCTTGTGAAGATTTGGATTATAACAGATAAAGACCAATATGGGATAATAGAATTTAGAGCTGAAAGGGATTTTTGGTGATGATTTATTTCCTCCAAGTGCTTCATTTTACAGAAGAAGAAACTGAGGCTCAGAGAAAATAAGTAGCTGGTCCAAATTTGCACAGATAGAAAGGACCAATGCATGAATTTAAACCCAAGTCCTGTAATTCTGTGAACTTTCATTCAGCTCTAGATTGGGCCAGATGAACTCAGACTTTGGCCTCCTGTGATGGCCTGCCTTCCAAATTCAAGCTGGTCATCTTAAACTGCCTTTCATGTTATTTCTAAATCAATTGCTATATCCTGAAGATTTTCATACCCAGTTCTTGAAATACAGGCTGGTATGTGTGTTGGGTCCCCTTAGGACCACATTTTGCCTAGAGTGAAGAGCACACCTAGGATTCATTCTGCAGAATAGCCACAAATGGGTGACAAGGAATATTTGCCCTCAATCTAAATTGTTGCAAGTGCTAAGCAATGTTTCCTGGGGAATGTAACAAGTAACTTGCAGAGCCTGGGGTTCATATAGCTTGAATCTAATTATTACTAATTGTTTCACTGAGGCCTGAGTGGAACATTATGATACTTTGAATGAACAAAGCAAAACATTTACAGCTAAGACTTTATTTTGTGTAGCCTCTCAGAAAGCAGTAAGAATATTGAAGTGAGAGAGCATGAGCATTAAAGAGTCAGAAGGTAAGATAAAGTACTTACCCATCTCCACACTCCCTCCCTTTTTTTTGGGGGGGGGGGTTGTTTGTTTGTTTTTGGCTTGGTCATTTCTTACTTGTTTTGGAGTAGATTGTTTTATTTAGGTTGTTTTGGGGACTGACCAGGAAAAATACTGTGGTTCTGGAGGTTCACCACATACCCAACAAACTGGCAAAGATGACAGTCAGTGTTGATGGTGCTGCAGAATGAGAGACTGACTTATAATGCTGTTACTGGAGCTATGAATTTGTCTAAGCATTTTGGAGAATAAATTGAAATTTTGCTTTAAAAAGTAACTAAAATGTTCATTTTTTGTTTTTGTTTTTGTTTTTTGTTCCAGAGATCTCAATGCTAGGCATTTATCTCAAGGTCAAAGAAAGAAACAAAAGTCTCATGAACTCAACATCTTCGTAACAGTTCCTCCCTCCTTCTTCCTTCCTTCCTTCCATGACAAATGCTGAAAAGTTGGGTTTCCACAGTGTTGCAACCTTTAAAGTAGTGTGGGATAGTGGGTACCACTGACCAAGAGATTTTCAGAATGTGAGAGGTTAAGGAAGGTTAGGATTCACAGAACAATTAAATGATCAATAGAAGCCTTGAGCAAACAAGGAATTGGGGGGTGTTATGTGCTTTCTAGAGCCCCCTCACTGGGGTGACAAAATATAATATGCTTTCTGGAGCCCCCTCACTGGGGTGAATTAAAATATCTCTGGAGGATCTTGGGACCAGCCTGAGTCCTTGGTCTTAGTGGAGGAGGGATGAGGTGAGACTCACGTGTTTGGTCAAAGATGGAGTCCGTTTATTCAATGTAGCTTTCCACCTTATATGCCTTATAACCATGGAGTACTGGGCATCCACCTACTAGGGACAGGTGTTTCCTACTTCATATAACTCTGCTTCAAGTAAGGACAGGTTGTCACTGCCCCCTGACTTCTCAGGAAGGCTGAGAGCCCTTAGGGGAGATGGGGAGCTGACCCAGACATTGTCAGCAGGTTCCCTCTGGACCAAAGGGCCTTATACCTCACCCAGAGTTCTCCCTCCATCTGTGGCCCTCTACAGGGGGCTAGGAAGGCACAGGTGGATTCAGCCAATCAGAAAGAGTCTTGTGGTTTGGGGAAACCCACAAACTTAAGAGAATAGTCCATCCAGCCCAAACTAGCTGGGATCAATGGCCTGACTTGACCAAATCTCTACTGTACCCGCTTAATAGGCTAATTGAATATTAAACAACACACCCCAGAGGAGCAGCTTTCTGCCATTTTTTAACATGGGATGTATGATGAGGGGGAAACATGTTTTATACATATTAAGGGGAAACATGTAGTAGTAGGTATATCAGAAAGATTGTAACCCGGTTGAAATGAACCAATCCCTTCTCTGATACTAGCAAGTATAAAGGTTCCTCCATTTCTATACTCAGTGCTGCCTCTTCCCAAAGAGGAGTGGGGTCCGCTTCTGGCCAGAAAACTTAAGACCATTCCTTAAGATTCTTCTTTAATAAATTTTCCTTGATATCTGATTTTCAGTGTCAAGAGTATAATTTCTAACCCTTCCTTCCTTCCTTCCTTCCTTCCTTCCTTCTTTCCTTCCTTCCTTCCTTCCTTCCTTCCTTCCTTCCTTCCTTCCTTCCTTCCTTCCTTCCTTCCTTCCTTCCTTCCTTCCTTCCTTCCTTCCTTCCTTCCTTCCTTCCTTTCTCTCTCTTGTTCTCTTTCTTTTTTCTCTCTCTCTTTCTTTCTTTCTCTTTCTTTCCTTTCTTCCTTCTCCAAAGAACTGGAAACAAAATTGGTGCTCCCTGACTGAAGAATGACAAAACAAATTATGGTCTATGAATTTGATGGAATAATTTTATACCATAAGAAATAATGAATATTAGAAATTCAAAGATATATGAGGACATAAATTGAAGCAAGATAAAGAAAGCATAATCAGAAAAACAATATGCAAAATAATAACAACAATGCAAATGAAGACAAAAAAGTAACAACTAAAGAAGATTATGTAATCCTAATGACTAAAGTAGGTCTTGGAAAGGAGTGTAGAAAAAGCTACTCTCCTCCCCTCTTTGTAAAAGTAAGGGACTATGGGCATGGAATATTTCATGTGCTCTCAGACACAGTTGATGTATTTGGTTAAACTGCCGCTCCCTCTTTTTCTTTTAAAATCTTTACTTCAGAAATGACTCACTGAGTAACAGAGGGTAAGAAGGATTTATTCAGAAAAGAAAAGACAACATAAAAGCAAAATACTTCAACAAAAATAAGATTAAAAGTACTGTGGCAGGATTATCATGTTAAATAAAGGTTTGTATCATCCCATTTTTCTTTTCATTTCATTACCTAGTCAGAAAATACAAAACTCTTTTCCTTGGATGCTTAGAATTGAGACCTTATTTCATGTCAGTGCCTTCTACACAAACAGAAGCCCATTCAAGTTTGCAGAGCTCATTTCCACACCCTGACAGTTTATTCATCCACTAGTTAGTGAAGTGGTGGAGTTTGGCTTGGCCTGATTTTTTCTAGGGGTTTCCTGTGGACAGATAAAAGGGAGTAGTGAATTTGTTAGTTACACCTTTGGAGACCTCTGGAGAAATCTGGCAAATAGGGATAATAATAAAGAAAGCATATCCCTGTCCACTTCTGGGTGAGATTGACCTTGGAAGGGTTGATCTTGTTTGCAGGAGGCAAACAATCTTAGTCTGAGTAGTTTCTGGGTTGTTTCCATTTAAAAATCTTGAGCTGTATGGGTGCTTTTGATGTATACACAGGCTCTTGTGGCTTGTTTCTTCCTGTATTCTAATAGGATACTGTGTTTTCTCAAAAGATGGTTAGACCACGCCAGTAGGGCATACACAAAATCACATATTGGAGTTTTACAACAACTAGGCTACCAGTATGGGTGAATTGACCATAGATATAAGGAGCTATAGCTATTGGCAAAGGGGTCGCTTGGTTGTTTTTCTAAGGAATGGATTGGTAGAAAAACTTGCCAAACTCATTACTGCAGATCAGCAATACAAACATCAACTCCTCCAGGGGATAAATCATTCTGGCAAAGGGCAAATCAAAGAATCACATTAATTGGAGGTGGGGAGAAGCTTGCCTCCCTTATTGCCAGGTCAGGGTCCTGCCTAATGTATGTGTCTGAGAACTTTCCTGCTATAGAGAGAAAGGCTGGTTTTTATCAATTCAAAAGGTTTCCCTAGTGCTTAGTTTAAAATCTCCCTGTCTGAAATTTCCCCAATTGCTCCTAGCTAGACTGCAATTTGTCTCGCTCTTTAGAAAGCTGTTGAAAAAGCAAAATTTGCCAGGTTCATTTTTGCCTTTGATTTCCTCCCCCTTCCCCTTCTTTTCTGGTGCTGCTGAATTGCCTCCAGTGTCAGCTGCCAACAGGTCTAGTAGCCTGCTCAAATTAAATGATAATTTCCTTCGTCATTCCTCAGGTCCACAGGGTTTTCTTTTTTGTCTCTCTTTTAAATCAAATCCTACAGAAAACTCATGTACCTGGTCCTTGCTCCTTAGGAAGTAGAACACTTTCTTCTTAAAGTGACTGTCATTTTCTCTGCAGTAACATCCCCAGGAGAAGAATTGAGTTGGGCAGTCTTTTCATTTTAATGCAGATGAGTTCATTTTTATCCCAGGGTTGTTGATTCAATCATTAGAGCTGCTCTTTTTGAGACTGACTCAGTCAAAACTGACTTTTTATCCCCATTTGCATCCCATTCTGCTTCATATCTGGGGTTCAGACTGATAAATTGGAAATTATAATTCTTCTATGTAAGAAATCTTGATTTTTTTTCTTGATAGTTCCCAATTTACTTGTTCTATATAAAAATAATTTTTCATTATAAATTGGTTGAGGCTTTTACTTTTCTTTGTGGTTAGTATGGATGTGATTGGGATCTAAGGCCTTCCTTCTCTCCTGCCTCCCCTCCCTTTTTTCCCCTTTGTATACTTGATTGAGATTGTTTGGCTATCTTTTTCAAGCAGTGTGAAGTTGTTAATCAAGTCTTAATTCATCTAGGTAAAAGAAATAGCTGTCAAGTGCAGAGTGACCTGAAAGTTTTAGTGTAGTTTGTGTTTAAATACATGTGTGTATGTTTTTACATGGATATTGCAGTGAATTCAATCAGGTGGATACTCCCTCTGCCTTTAAGATTACAGTTAAGCTCACCCCAAGTGCTACAGCCTACAAGAGGCCTTTATCTCCTCCATTGTTAGAATTGTACTGAATGTTGCCATCTCCATGGCCTCAGGGTTCCAGTTCATCCGATGATATCCACAGGGATCTCTTCAAGGAAGAATGGGTGGTACCATGTTCTCATAGCTGAAAGTCTGTAGCTTTTTTGGAAAAAGGCAGAAATCCCTGACCTCAGGATGAACAGAAAGCTTCTTCTGTGTTATTTTCTCTATCTTTAATACAGAGGTCAGTCATCTCCCCAGCAGGAGTTTTTTAGCCCCCTGGTATCTAACTCTTTAGAACAAGGAGTTGAGTTGTCTCAGCTAACCACATACCCATAGCCTTAGCCTTTTTATTTTGGATTTAGTTATTTTCCTTGTCGGGGGCTCTATAAAGTACTTTGATTATCTCATCCTAGCTTTTGGTCATTATTTCATTTACTTCCTATTTTAAAACTCTGATGCCTGGGCTCAAAATCAATTAATAATCATTTGCCTAATAATTACCAAAAAACTGCAGATCCCTAGTTTTCAAACACTAAGTCTTACATTCTCTTTTGGAAGAGGATGATTGGGAAAAAGGCAGTGAGGTAAACTAATTCCAGGGTATCAAAAGTGACTGTCTCAGCTATCTTTCTGTTTGCATTTCTGGTCTTTAATTATACAGGTGCAGTTGTCCCAAGAGGCTTTGGCACATTTCCATAATCTATATTTTTCATTTACTTATCAGTGGATGTATAGTTTCCCTTGGTTGTATCAAAATCCAAGGGCAGGGACTTTTTTATTGGAGGATGGATTTTTTGTTTTTGTTTTGTTGGAGGAAAAGGGGAGAAGTTGATCAGTTTACTTTTTTGTCCCTAAGATTTAGCACAGTGTTTAGCACATGACAGATACCTTAAAGCTTATCAAATTGAATATAAAATCTACTTAGAGTATCTTTAATGTGGATTTTACTCTGATTTTTTTTTGCATATAACAGTGCAATGTTCAGACTGTCCATCTATTAGTCCTTGATCATTTGTGTATGTGTGTGTGTGTCTGTGGGTGTGTAATTTTCCCTCCCCAAGAGAAGCTCTTATTAGCAGAATTGCATCTTCAGCAAACAATAAATAAACTTTTCACCTGGACCCCGTCTAGTTGTCACAGTGGTGGGGGCTCTTGGCAACATGTGGGTGTTATTCATGAAGGGGTCAACATTAAGAATTACAACCTTTCTGACAAAATATATGGGAAAAACACCCTTATCTCTTCAGGAAAATGAGCTGTAGGTAAAAAGACAAATAGTGAAGAAGCCTTTGTTTATGGGTGGATCCAGCCCCATTTGATATGGCTGAAATGGTTCCCATTTATGTAGTCTAGTGAAGGCTTCTAAAAATTATCTTATTTGATCCCCACAACAAAGCAATGAGATCAGTGGCTTATTTTACCTCCATATTTTACAGGAAGAAACATTCAGAGAAATTAAATCATAAACTAGTGTTTGAGGCAGGATTTGAACACAGATGGTCTTAATTTCAAACCTAACACCTAATTTAACTATGGACACAGCTTCTTATAATACCCTCTCAATTACTATACAAAGACACAGAAAATAGTAGTTTAAAAACTTATAAATTTATTTATTAATGAACTTATTCAATCCATGAAAACAAAATGGCAAGAGCAATATCTTCAATATCATAGATTTTTTTTTTTTTTTTTTTTTGACAATGTCTATACCTTAGCAGACAGTCTCCAAAGTGGGAGCTTAGGGACATTTACTTCTTATCAAGCTTGGTAGGCATAGTACAGAATAACATAGGTACAGAATAAATATGCATCATCCTAGCGTGGGCCTTTTCCAGTTTTACCTGCATTTGTTGCCAATTTTCATTAGAATTCAGTGAGGAATAAGATGCTTTTGCCTTTGACTCTGCAAGAGACCTCTTAATTCTGAAAATCTTGGATAGATCCAAGTTGTGAATGTAATTAAATTAACTTGGAAGCATTTGCTTCATTTGATTTTAGAATAGGAATAGGGTCCCTAGTAGTTGATGACCTGAGGGTCAGATATGGCCTTTATTTTGATTTCATTTGTCTCTTGAGGAGATATTGCTGCAATCCCTGCTGTGCAATCTCGGACCACAATCTATCCTGTCATCCAGGATCACAATCTCAGAGTCATCTTTTAACTGACCATTTTCCTCCCCTCTATGAGCTAATTTAAGTCTGGTTAATTCTACCTCCACATCTCTGAAATTTATTTACTCAAATAGTCACCACTCTGTTTAAGGATGTTATCATCTCTTCTAGTCTAGCCTTTGAATTGATTTCTTTGATGTGTCTCTCTGTATTCCATTCTATTTTGCACAGATTCCAAAGTGATATTCCGGAAACATGGTCTGACTACATCACTCCCCTGCTCAAAAAAACATCCTCCCTTTTGGTTCTAAAATCAAAACAAATTTCTCTGACATTTAAAGTCCTTCACAATTTGGCTCTAACTTACTTTTTTGGACATTCAATTAACATTACTTCACTTATTTTAGAGTTCAACTGAATTTTCCTCCCTGTTGTCCATCACACAAAACATTCCATTTTCCACAACCCTGTCTTTGTAAAAGTTTATGCTCATGTCTGGAATTCACTATCTCCTCATTTCTTTCTCTTAGAATTTCTAGCTTTCTTCAAAACTTAACTCAAGCATCATTTGTTAGGTGAATAAAGAATGTCATCAGGGATATGTATGAGAAAAAAGAGATGGGTTGGTAATAGGGTGAGGGATAGGAGTGGGCAGACTGGGTTCTCTGCTGGCATTTTTGTAATGTTAAGAGAAAGCAAATAAGGCCTTCAGTATATTAACTGGATCCTTTGTTGTAAACCTATGGGAAGACATGGACAAATGTTACACAGGGTGGCTGGGTGTGGATGAACTAAGTTCTCCATCACTGAAGAAGTCTCTCAAGATCTTTTATTTTATTTTAAAAATTTGTCTTATTTGAAAAACAGAATAAGAGAAAAAGAAAAACAGAAAAGGCATACATAATAAAATAAAGCAAAACAAAAGAGAGTACTGTCATGTGCCCAGAAGAATATCAGGGAGGATTCTAAATATATAACAAATAGCTAGTTCAAGAAAGTATATGTAAACAAATAGCCATTTCAAGAAAGTATATGTGTGTGTGTGTGTGTATGTGTGTGTGTATTAGCAAAAAAAAAAAAAATTATATTCATGATTGTCCTTTTATTTACTTCCTTATAAATTGTTTTCTTATTTTCTGCTGTTCACCTTTTTCACTTTATTCTTTTCCCCCCTTTCATTCCCCACCCCCCTCTAAACAGGCTATAGTTAAGAAAGGATATATTTATATATATATATATATACATATAGATATATACATACACATACACTCTGCCTCCCCTTTAACTCTATCCCAATCTTTCTTTTGAGCTACCCTATTGCTGATATCAATCTTAAACATATGGTATACATTTCCCATGTAAAAAAGCGTAAACAATTTGTCCATGTTAAGTTTCTTAAAATTGATCTTTTATATCGGCTCTTATATATTAAATTTTCTATTAAGTTCAGTTATGAACTTAAAGTTCTATTAAGTTGATGGAAAGTCCTGAAAATCTGCAAGTTTGTTGAATGTCCATTTTTTCTCATTTAATATTATGGATAATTTTTCTGGATATGTTATTTTTTGGCCACAGGCCTAGTTCTCTTGATTGTCAGTAGATATGATTTCAGGACCCATGGTCTTTTATTGTGAGTACTGATAATCCTGCCAATTTTAATTGTAGCTCCAGTGTATTTGAATTTTTTTTTTTTCTTGTTTCTTGCAAAATTTTCTTTTTGATCTGAGGGTTTCAAATTTGGCAATAATATTCCTATGTGATGTATACAAAGGATCTCTTTGAGACGGTGATAGGTGGATCTTTTCTATTTTTACTTTCCCCTCATGTTCTATCACTCCAGGATAATTTTCCTGGGTTATTTCTTGTATCATTGTGCCAAGGTCCTTTTTTGGTCATAATTTCAGGCAGTCCAATTATTCTTATATTTTCTCTTCTTGATCTGTTCTCCAGATCTGTTGTTTTTCTTATAAGATATTTCACATTCTATTCTATTTTTGCATTCTTTATCATGTTTTGTTATTTCTTGGTCTCTCATAACTTAACTGGCTTCCCCTTGTCCAATTCTAATTTTCAAAGTTATTTTCACCTTTGAGACTCTATCTCCTTTTTTAGTTGGTTAACTTATTTTTTTCTCACAATCTTGTTTTTCTTGGATAGTTTTATATGTGTATATATATATATATATATATATTTTCCTCAATGTCTTTCATTTGATTTTTCAATTCGTTTTTGAGTTCTATAATTTTTTTTCTAGGCAAGGAGCCATTTCACATTACTCTTTGGGGATAGAAGCTTTTTTTAACTTCAGCGTCCTCCTCTGAAGATGAACTCCAGTCTTCCCTGAAAAGGGAACTTTCTTCAGCTCTTCTCAGGTTGTATCTGGGGACTCCTGTCCCAAACCTTCTTGATTTTTCACCGGTTACCTCACCCTGAGGCACAAATTTGTTCTGTTTGTGGGGGAAATACTTGAAATTTACCAACCTACTCCACCATCTTCCCAGAATCCTCCCCTCTCAAGGCATCTCTTAAGAATTTTAGAATCTATTGTATGACATGAGGAGACACTGGCACAGGACCACTCAGTATGTCATGCCCTCATCAGAGAAGTTGCTGTGTGCTCTATGGGCAAAGCAGAATTGAATTAACCAAGAAGAAATGTGAGATGTACAAAGTTAGAGAGTCCACCCCAAATATTCAGAGGGACTCTATTTGTATTGGAACTGGGGTTGAGCATTCCAAGCTCATATTGATCTGATCAGCCACATGGGACATGCCATAACTTGACTAACATAGTGATGTCATTTTGGTTCTCTTTGAGAACAAAGAACAACAACCAGCCAACCAATGAACCATCACTGAAGGGAATATCCAAATTGGTGAAATCACAGATTCATTTGAGTCTAAAGTATTTGTGTATTTTTTCAGTAGATAAGGTTTCCATTTCTGAAAATGCTCAAGCAGGAGATTTCTAACCATCTGCCAACCATGTGAGTTCATCAATCATTTCAGGAGTTGGATTAAATGGCATCCGAGGTTCCTTTCAGTTTTAAGATTTTAATATTCCACTATGTAGAAAAAAAGGAAGAGTGACAGAAATAGGAAATGTATCATGCCCTTCCATAAGTACTATTGAGGTTCCAGAGAGAATTGCCAGAATGAACAGCTGCTGACACTGTTATCAATTCCTGGCTATTATACATAGAAATGAAAGCAGGAAAGATAAAAAATCATTTATCTATGGCTATTTATCTCTATAGCAAATCAAACAAATGACAGCTGAAAATGATTCTTTTTTCTTTTAATCTAAATATAAGATCTAGTCAAATGTGGGTAAGATTTATATTTCATTTCATTTATTGTTTGTTTTATGTTTAATTGTTTTTGTTTTATATCCCCAGCACCTAGTGCTTAATAAATGCTTGTTGGATTGGGATTTAATCAAAATATCATGCTAAGGCTGCATAGTCCTACAGGTATTTGTTTATGGACATATACATTTCCATTGTGTATCCTCTCAGCCTTATAAGTAATAGAGGCAGCTAGGTGAAGCAGTGAATAGAACATGGGACTTAGGAGTCAGAAGAACCCGACTTTGAATCAAGCTGGGTAACCCTGGGAAGTCACCTAACTCCTCTGTGCCTCAGTTTACTTGTCTGTAAAATGGAGATAACAATCACACCTACCTTGTAAGGTTGTGGTAAAGATCAAATGAGTTAACATGTAATATATAAATGCTAACTTTCATAATTATTAAGCAAAACAGCACCTCTATGTGAAGCAGTGGTCGTCATGAATAATTAACATGACAAATAAACCACTCATAGATAATTGAGAGTTTACTGCAGTGAATCTCTGCATGAAGGAATTAGTCCTTGGCTTCTATCCGAGGATTTATAAGGGCAAATTTTATGAATATAAGAAAAAATGCATTGTTACAACCATCCAGTGATCACCTAATTAGGCCCTGAATCTCCTTTCAGCAAAGCAGAATATAGAGACTTAATATAATCCCTCCCTATTTCTTAGTATGTCTCAGTTTAAAAGTCTGCATGGTGAATGTGAGAGAAAGTCATTATTATGCTCCTAGTCTTTCAGAAAACTTCGAAGTGAGATGTTATATATTTAAAAATTAATAGCTTGGCACAATGTACCGCCATTATTTGCTGTTCTAGTTGAACACCTACAGAGAGTATTAGCTATCTGTGACATATGCACAAAGGAACTGCATTGCTTAGGATTCACAAAATGACTACCAGACAAAGGGAACATGTCTCAATTTACTTATATTATGTATGTAGGATTTTTCATGCTTTCTAAGTGAAAATAAAAATATTCCAGATCTTATCATCTGCTTACTCGCCAAGGTTACACTCATTGCTCATTCTCCTTTTCCCATGCTCCCTGGAGCATGGCACTGGCTCTCAGAGTCTCCCAGACTAGGTAAAGAAACTAGGTAAAGAAACTTTTTTTCTTTATTTTCTCCTCTCTCTTCTCCTGTCTTATCCTTTCCTCTTCTCTCTCTCTCTTTCTTTCTCTGTGTCTTTCTCCCTATTTCTTTTGAAGACTAACCCACTGAAAGAATCAGTTCTGGGCTACACACAAAAAGAAATCTTATTAATTTGGAATTTTTGTTTTTCTTTTCAAGAAATAAAAAGAAGTTTGGTTTTAAAATTACAAATTAAGAGAATAACATTTTGCTCAATAATGTAACAGATATTAAAATAAGTATTTCAACTGTATGTTATATCTAATTAAGATTGGAAGTATAAAAGGAGAGAAAAGTGTGAGAAGAAAGAGAGAAGGAAGATAAAGAAAGGCAATATAAAAGGGAAAAAAAGAGAAGGGGCAAGAAAATACCAAGCAGAAGGAGAAAATTAAAGAGAAAAATACAGAAAAGTTAAAGAGAAAAATACAGATGGACAAAGGAATAAAAGAGTTGGAGGGAGAGAAGTATGAAGGAAGACATATAAGAATTAAGGCATTCATTTTGTGTTTCCAGAGTGATATCAGTATTTGTAGTTGATTATTATACATTACAAACTCAATCAATCAGAATGTCTTAATTGCCTACTGTGCACCAGGAAGCATGCTAGGCTCTGTAGATATAAAGACAAAACTAATATAAGTCCTTTGTTCTTAGGAAACTTATATTCTATTGGAGGAAGCAACATGTAAGAAAAATAAAACTCATACAGAATAAATGCTAGGTAATTAAGGGGCAGGAGGCATTGGTGATGGAACAAGCGTTAGAATGAAAGGTCTCATATGGTGGTGCTTGAGCTGAACTTTGAAGGCACTTTTCTAAGAGGTGGAAATGAAGAAGTAGTGAATTTCAGGCATGTGTGAAAAATCAGTGGACAGCTAAATGACACAGTGAATAGAGCACTGGGTCTGGAGTCAAGAAGACTCATCATCTTGAGTTCCAATCTGACATCAGACACTAGCTGTATGTGGGCAAGTCACTTAATCCTGTTTGCCTCAGTTTCCTCATCTGTAAATGGCAAACCATTCCAGTGTCTTTGTCAAGAAAACTTCAAATGGGGTCACTAAGAGTTAGACATGACTGAAAAGACTGAATAACAATGAAAAATCAGAGATGAATGATAGGATGTTGTAAGAGAAGAAAAATCTAGAGAACAGTTTGATTGATCATAGTATATATGAAATTATATAAAATAAGTCTGGAAAGGTAGATTTAAGCCAAATTCTGTGCTTAATAGAGGAATTTGTATTGTTACTGGAAGTGATGGGTAGCCATTGGAGAATCAGACTTACCTTCAAGGAATGTCACTTTGATAACTATGGAGAATAGTTTTTAGTTGATTGATTAAATATAGGATTGATATTGAGATGAGATGAAAGTGAACTCTGAGCAAGGATGATGACTTGGAAGAATACTGAGAAATAAAGGGATTGCAGGTCCCATGAAGATGAAGAATAGGGTAGTAAAAATGTGCTTTAAGGAGAGATAGAGTGATGGGAAGTCATGATCAGAGGCCTTATGTGAAGTGGCAGCAATACATAGAAAGGAAAAAAGGCAGAACACAATCCTTATCCTCAAGGAGTCTATGTATGTATGTATGAATGCATGCATGTTACATACACATATATGTATGTATTCTAATGGAGGAGACAGCATGTAAGGAATTAGTGCATAGAAGTAATTCAGAGTTGTTAGAAGGTAATGTAAAAGGAAAAGTATTAGCAGTGAAGGTTCTGGGAAAGGACTTATGCAGAAGGTAAACAATGTAATAGGACTGTGTCCCCCAGATCTTTGGGGGAGAGGGGTGGACCTGGGTTGGAAAAACCCTGAATCTCAACCCCTTCCAGCCTTTGGGAGCATCCCCACCCTCCTCCTTGATTCCCAGAGGAAACTCCCACAATAATCCTCATCTTTTGGAGATTTTGTCCTGGGGCATAATTACTACTCATTATAGACCTTGGAAATTAGTCCCTCAATTCACCTGGAGATCACTCCCTAGCCTTGGGCCATGGAAACCTAAATATAATCAAGACTCTTACTCCAGCCTTTGCTAAATTCTTAATCAGGAACTAGCCCAAGGAGAGAGCTGATCAGTGAAAATAAACCCATTTCTGCCAAAAACCTCTCTTAGAGATTGGGACTGCGAATTCTTTCACAAGACCTGTGACACCCCAAAGCTGTTAGGGTATCCTCACCCCTCAACACACTGAATTTTGAAGGAAGTCAGGAAACTAGATGTAAGAGCTGGGAGGAAGAGCAGAACAGTATAGACATGCAACATAATCAAAGCCATGGAGATGGAGATTCAGTTTCCTGTTAGAAAATTAGTCTTTTGTAAACCAGATTTGCTGGATTGCTGGTGTAAAAAGACTAGAGAGGAAGGAAGGGACCAAATTAACAAGAGCTTTAAATATCATTTGTATTTAATCCTGAAGATGACTTTGTATTTATATTTATGAGTTTGTATCTAATCCTGAAGGTAATAGGGAGCCATTGAAACTCACTGAGCAGGGGAGTGAAATGTCCACATTTTAGAAAAAAAAATACCTTGGCCAGTGAATGGAGGATGAATTAAACTGGGAAGAGATTTGAAGTGGACTATTGCAGTAGTTTAAGCAAGAGGCTTGAACTAGGTTAATGGATAGATGGAGAGACAGGAATATATACAAGATTAGGCAACAAATTGGATATACATGGGTGGAGAGAATTAAGGAATTGAGGATGGCACTGAGGTTGTGGGACTGGGGTACCAGGAGAATGATGGCACCCTCACCAGTAATAAGGGAGTTCAGAAGGGAGAAGGGTTTAGAGGGAAAGGTAATGGATTGTTTCAGATTTGTTGAGTTTAAGATATTCCCAGGATTCCAAGTTTGAGATATCTAAGTGGCAGTTGGATATTTGACACTTACTCTGAAGAGAGACTTGGAGTAGATTTGGAGATCAGGGCATCAGATAGCATTGAGATGATAATTGAGCAATGGAAGCTAATGAGATGAACAAAAAAAGAAAGTGAAAAGAGGAGGGGAACATAGGGAATATGCTTGGGAGCATATTCATGGTAGTAAGTGAATGGGACAAGAAGGAAGGATCAGTAAAAATTGTTTGCTGCAACTGGATTGTTTGTAAGGCACATTTATGCTTGTAGATACTTTAGAATTTTCTTGTAAAAAATTACAGAGTTAACTGAAAACTTTCAAATAGCCATTTGGTTAGTGGGTGAAATGAAGGACTGTCTTCTCCCTTCTTCTCCCTACCAAAAACTGAAACTTCATAAAGATTTGAAAGAATGTTCATGAAATTCTGAATACTGAAAAGAGAATAAATAAATAAATACTTTTAAAAGAAACTTGTTCATGGCAGGGGTGGTAATTCAGAAAGTCGGTTTAAAAAAATAAAGATCTCCTATTCCCTCTCATGGTAATAATTCTTCCCTTTATTCATTCCAAATTCACTGTGCCTTCTTAAGAGCAGTGACTCACCAAGTATTCAGGGAGATCAGTAGGCAGCAGTAGGTGTTTCATTATGCAGGTACACTTTCTATTGATTGGAGTCTGCCCACATTAAAGAGAACAGGCTCAGGCTCAGAATGGGCTCTGATACATAAATGAATTTTGGCTGGGACAAATGCCCACATCTATTAACTCTCCAGTAGGCAGAGAAAAGCCTGAATTCTTCCACTGCATTAGGAGGGCTAGCTGGAGTTAGACTGAGTACTAGCTATATAGTGTGAGACAATGGAAAAAATTGCTGGACCTGGCTATCAGAAAATCAGGATTTAACTTGGCTCTGTCACTTAGGGGCTGAATAAGCTGGAGAAAGTTATTTAACTTCTTTGAACCTCAGTTTCCTGATCTGTAAAAATAAGCTTTAATATTTTGCAAGGCATTTTACAAATGGTATGTAGTTGCTATTATTATTTTCATTTTACAGGTGAGAAAATGAGAAAACTTTAATGACTTGTCAAGAAAAACATAACTAATTAAGTATGTAAGGCAGACTTTGATTTCAGTCTTGATTTCAAGTCCAGTACTCTATCCACTGTCTACTTACCCCATATATTTGTTATGAGCAAAGATCTAGGTATATTATTATTACTGATTTCAGCATGCAATTATTTGGCACAAGTAGCAGCTATGTCATATAGCAGATAGAAAGAGATCTGGACTTAGATTTAGAAAAATCTGGGTTCAAATACCAATTTGAGTATTTATTAACTTTATGATCCCCAAGTAAACCACTTAGCTTTTTTATTTGTGAGAGATGGTAATAGCTATAGCATTTAACGTTATAAAGTTGTGAGGATCAAACAAGATAATGCATAAGATGCTTTACAATGTCAATCCTTATTATTGTTAGGACAATGAGCTTTTCCTATGAACTTTGCCTTTCTCAGAGAGGGTGCCTTCCTGAATTTTCTTGGTAAGGTAGAATATCAAATGGATTACAAGAGGGACTTTTCTAGTATACATAACAATTTGTGACAATGAGGAGAATTCATTAAAAATATTCTGGGTAACCCTCCATATCACCACATGTTATTTCCCTTGTTCTTCTCTCATTCCTAGTTTCCCTTTATACTTTCCTCCACATTAGAATCTAAATTCCTTGAGGAAAGGGACTGCTTTTCTTATCTTTTATTTGTATATGCATTTCTTAACACAGTTCCTGATAACATAATAAGCCCTTACTCTGTCTGTCTGTCTGTCTCTCTATCTTTCTCTGTCTCTCTCTCTCTTCCTATCTGTTTCTCTTTCTCTGTTTCTCTTATCTGTCCATCCATCCATCCATCCATCCATAGACCATCCATCTATTTCTCTATCTCTCTATCTCTCTATCTATTTCTTCAGTTCACTAGCTCAAAAGGAATTTATCAGTCTATGGACTCAATATTGTCTAATATTTCTAATATTCCAATAAAAAGTCTTGGTCAACTCTTAGAGTCTTTAGGTATAACAGTGTAATAGTGGTAGTCAGAACTGCCCCCATCCCCTCATGGAAGCTCCACAGCCTCAGTTCTATGGCAGCAGCTATATACTCCCCTACATGGAGATCAAGGCAACTGAGAGAAGAGATAGATATTCATGTTCAGATTTCATCCCCTCCATTCTATCTTGCTTATTTTTGCTGATTCAGAATATATATACATCCTAAAATTCTATATGAGGGTGGGGAAGGTCAATCATGAAATCCACTCTTATTATTGTCTCTTTCTTCCCCAGAAACATCATCACTACTGTGGATCTCAGGGCGAAAATGATAACAGGCCGTTTGATAAGACTGACAAAGACAGACTGACAGACAGACAGATAGATAGGTAGAACATGTATTAAGTGTCTACCATGTGCCAGACACTGTGCTAACTGCTGGAAATGCAAATATAAACAAAAATGATAGTCTCTACCCTTAAGGAGCTTATGTTCTATTAGAGGAATATAACACAACACATTAAAAAAAAAGAAGAGTTGGAAGAGAGGGAAATGAAGGGATGGTTAAGGGGATTACACAGGTGGAGGCAAGTCTGCTGTCAAGGAGACAGACAATTCTGGAGAGTAAGGAGTGGCTCTGGGAATGGAATGAGCATGGATAGTTGGGCATCCAAGGATTCACTAAAGAAGACCATCTGAGAAGATGGAAGTGAAAGCACTGCTAGAGATAAGAGAGTAGTTAAGAGAATGGCCATGTATAGAGCACTGGGCTTGGAATCAGGAAGATGTATCCTCATGGGCTCAAATTGAACCTCAGATACTTTCTAGTGACTCTGGGTAAGTCACATAATTTTGTTTGCTTCCTTCCTCAAGAGGCAAACTACTCTAGGATCTTTGCCCAGAAAATCCTAAATGAGATCACAAAGATTTGCACGTGACTGAAAAGATCCATGCAGGTTTTTAGATTTTTGGTGAGTTACAATTGGGGCATTTTTAAAGAATCCAACAAAAAAATCAGTCCACTCTGGATAAATAACAAATCCCATGAGGTCGTTCTTTTGCAGTTCTGCAGTAGTCATTTACCCCTCTGTTTATAATTCTGTTAGAGACTTATTTAGCTGGTTCACTGGATGATGTGTATTCTTGCTCAATGTTTGTTCATTGGATTGCTTGCCATTTTTATCTTCATGCGTCAGTGCTGTTCTATCACATAACTCATTTTGTACAAGAACTCATCCATCGCCAAGTTTGGGGTGCTTCAGAAATAATCTTTTTATGTTTGTAGTGATTTCAGTTGCTTGTAGCTGATGTTCTTGTTAGATTTTTAAAAATTTATAAAGTATTAGCCCACAATATAAAATCTTATGTTTAACTATTTTTATTTGACAGCTAAGTGATATAGTAGATAGAGTGCTGGGTATAATACTCAAACTCTAATGGCTCCTTTTTTTCCCAGAATCAAATAGAAAATCCTTTGTCTGATATATAAACCTTTCAACCAGCCCCCTCTTACCTTTCTAGCCTTCTTACACTTACTCCACTCCATCTATCCTACAGGCTATTGATACTGGTTTCATTCTTCTTTTTTAAATAACATTTTCCCCAGTTACATGTAAAAATTTCTAATATTCATTTTTTTAAAATCTTGAATTTTAAATTCTACTTTTCTTCCTTCCTTCACCTTCCCCCTCTCATAGCCTATAGAGAATCTGACATAGATTACATATGTGCAACTATGTAAAACATATTTTCATATTAGTCACTTGGTGGAAGAAAACTCAAACACAGAGAGAGAGACACACATACAGAGATCAAGAATAATATGCTTCACTCTGTATTCAGACATCATCAATTTTTTTCTGTAAACGTGGATAACATTTTTCATCATGAATACTTTGAGACTGTATTGGATCATTGTATTGCTGAGAATGGTTAAATCATTCAGAGTTGCTCATTGTACAGTATTGCTATTTTGGCATATAACATTCTCTTGGTTCTACTTATTTTACTCTGCACCTGGGAAGACTTTCCAGGTTTTTCTGAAAGCATCCTGCTCATCATTTCTTTCTTTCTTTTTTTTTTTTGCCTCATTTCTTTTTTTTAATTTAATTTAATTTAATTTAATTTAATTTTATTTGCATAACATATGTGTGGGTAATTCTTCAACAATAACCCTTACATAGCTTTCCGTTACAAATTTTTCCCCCCAACACCCCACCCCTCCCCTAGATGGCAGGATATCCACTACATGTTAATTATGTTAAAATATTGGCAAATCGAATATATGTATACATATTTCCAAACTTATCATTGCTGTGCAAGAAAAATCTTATCTACACAAACGATATATCAGATAAAGGAAACACAATGTAAGCAAACATCAATCAAGGAGTATGAGAATGTTATGTTGTGGTCCACATTTCACATCCCTCTCTCTGGGTGTATATGGCTTTCTTCAGTGAACAATTGGAGGTGGTTTGAAACATTTCATTGTTGAAGAGAGCCATGTCCATCAGAATTAATCGTCATATAGTACTGTTGTTGCCGTGTATAGTGATCTCCTGGTTCTGCTCATTTCACTCAACATCAGTTCATGTAAGTCTCTCCAGGCCTCTCTGAAATCATCTTGCTGGTCATTTCTTACAGAACAATAATATTCCATAATATTCATATACCATAATTTATTCAGCCATTCTCCAATTGAAGGGCATCTATTCAATTTCCAGTTTCTAGCCACTACAAAAAGGGCTGCCACAAACATTCTTGCACATGTGGGGCCTTTTCCTTCCTTTATGATTTCTTTGGGATATAAGCCCAATAGAAATGCTGCTGGGTCAAAGGGTATGCACAGTTTGATAACTTTTTGAGCATAGCTCCAAATTGTTCTCCAGAATGGCTGTATCCGTTCACAGCTCCACCAACAATGCATCAGTGTCCCAGCCCTCCCACATCCCCTCCAACATTCATCATTAACTTTTCCTGTCATTTTAGCCAATCTGACAGGTGTGAAGTGGTATCTCAGGGTTGTCTTGATTTGCATTTCTCTGATCAACAGTGATTTGGAGCACCTTTTCATATGACTATAAATAGTTTTAATTTCATCCTCTGAAAATTGTCTGTTCATATCCTTTGACCATTTATTGATTGGAGAATGGCTTGAATTTTTATAAATATGAGACAATTCTCTATATATTTTAGAGATGAGACCTTTATCAGAACCCTTAAATGTAAAGATGATTTCCCAATTTATTACTTCCCTCCTAATCTTGTCTGCATTGATTTTGTTTGTACAAAAACTTTTTAACTTAATATAGTCAAAGTTATCTATCTGGTTTTCAATTAAGAGTTCCAGTTCTTCTTTGGACATAAATTTATTCCATCTCCATAGGTCTGAGAGGTAAACTATATTACATTCCTCTAATTTACTTATAGTATCACTCTTTATATCCAGATCATGAACCCATTTAGATCTTATCTTGGTATGTGGTGTTAGATGTGGGTCAAGCCCTAATTTCTTCCACACTAGTTTCCAGTTTTCCCAGCAGTTTTTGTCAAATAGTGAATACTTATCCCAAAAGCTGGGGTCTTTGGGTTTATCAAAAACCAAATTGCTATAGTTATTGCCTAGTTTGTCTTGTGATTCTATCCTATTCCACTGATCGACTACTCTATTTCTTAGCCAGTACCAAATGGTTTTGATGATCGCTGCTTTATAATATAGTTTTAGATCTGGTATAGCAAGTCCATCATCGTCAGCCTTTTTTTTTTCATTAATCCCCTTGAAATTCTTGACCTTTTGTTTTTCCAAATGAACTTTGCTACTATTTTTTCTAGATCTGTAAGATAATTTCTTGGGAGTTTGATTGGTATGGCACTAAATAAGTAAATTAGTTTGGGTAGTATTGTCATTTTTATTATATTCGCTCGTCCTACCCATGGTGCTCATCATTTCTTAAGCACAATAATACTGTAATATATTCCACAACTTTTTCAGTCATTTCACAAGAGGAATGAAGAAAGGCATCTTGTAAGAGACTGTACTAAGTGTAAAAATTCTTAGAAAAATTTCCAGCTCAGCTAGTCACTACCTGCCATATAAATGTCCTTTCAAAAATTCAATAATTAGAACTGATTTCTATTTGGTCTGGCCAGAGAAAACAACCAGAATATTACTTCTCTCATGCTGGACCCTTCCTTTTAAAAATATATTCTAAAATCATATCATCTTTTTTAGCTTCCAAAAGCACAGTGTTCACTAAAATCCCAGGCCTTTTTGAATTGAATTTTTCTCTCACCATATCTTCCCCTACTTTTTTTGTGTGTATGCTTTGGAAATTTGTTTTTTGAAACCAAGTAAGATTTGACATTGTTTCATCTTATTAAATCTGCCCAAATGTTCTTGTGATTTCATTGCTATAATGCCATGAGCATTGTACCTTCCCACCTTGAAACATTTGCAAATTTGACAACTGTCATTTATTCTTTTTTTAAAGTCTCTGATTTAAGAAAAAAAAAAAAAAAAAGAAGAGCACCTCATATCCATAACAACACTAGAGATGTACATCCAAATTGGCTTTAAGCCATCAATGAGTATTATTTGGGTCCAACCATTTTCCTAGGTTCTGAAATCACTAGAATAGACTATTCTCTAACTCACCATCTTTCCATCTTTTCACAAGGATAGCATGAAAAAATTTGCAAGTGCTTTGATGAAATCTAGGTAAAACATACTAACAATGTTCCCTTGATCTATCAAGCCAATAAAACAGTAAAGAAAGAAGAAGAAGAAGAAGAAGATAAAGAAAAAGAAGGAAGAAGAAGAAAGAAGAAGAAGAAGGAAGAAGAAGAAGAAGGAAAAAAGAAGAAAACAAAGTTCTTCTGGTATGACCTCTTATTGATGAAGTCATACTAATGCTTTGTGATCACTGCTTTCCCCTGGGTTGAATGGCACTCCCAAGGTCTGAGTTTGCCCAGAATATTGGGTCCCAAATTGAATAGCTGACACTCCCTAGGGAGCCCTGGAATATTACACACCCAAAAGAATTCAGACTCATTGTTACTGTTGGCCTGAGATCACACACAGTCTGAGTGAGAAAATACTAAGATATGGCTGCATTCAAGAACTCACAAAACAAGGATATTTCCTTATCCTTTATAATCTCCTTTAAAAGGAACTGACCAGCCCTGGATGGGAAAGCAGGAACTGGATTTCACATCAGAGGGTAAAAACATTATGTTGTCACCTTGTTACCCAGGTTTCTGGAGCTCTGCAAAGCTCTGCCTTCCGAAGGCTGCTTCTCCTGCCTAAGGCTTCCTCGGGGGCTCTTGTGTGTGTCAGCCCCTGGATCATTTCTCCCAGCCAGCTGCTCTCAGGGAGCTGTTTATCTGCAAACCATCCTTCTCTTGGGGGACTTGTCAAAGATTCTGAGCCTCCTAAGGTGCAGCATTCTGTGAGGAAGATGATATCATTGCTTATCTTTGTCAAAACGGAGGCCTGAGGGCTGAAAAAGGCAGTGAAAGCCTTGTGGATTTTAAGATGGATAGCAAGAATTATAGGCAAGAGAAAGTATCAACCCACTTAATGACAAACTGGTCACAGAAATGCTTTTCCTCCTAAAACCAAAATAAAAGCAATTATAAGTCTGAGTAATCACGTTTTTTTTTTCTTAGCATTTCCTCCTTTTTCTTCTCCTTTCTCTACTTCTCTTCTTCTTCCTCTTCCTTCTTCAGAAGCAGTAACAGGACTATGACAAATGCCATCCAAGGCTTTGTGTGTCCCAGGTTTAGTATTTCCACTGCTGGTTCTTCAGGATTCTCTGCTTTTCAGCTAGGTGTTAGGAGAAAAAAATCTCTGCTTTACAACTGAGGTTGACTCTCAGAAAATTCCCTGATATGACTGGGAATGGTTAATACAGGAAGCCCACCAGATACTGCTTCCTCAGTCCAGTAATAAAGTCACTGACCCCCCAACAAACAAGAGCCCTCCTGCCAAACCACTGACAAACAGGGAACCTGGATAATTGCTGCGATGGATAATTTCAAATAGCAATTAGTCCCAAGCAAAGCTGAATTTCAGAATCCCAAAACTCTTGGATAAGGCATACCTGACCAAATATCCCCTCTGCAAAATCTCTGTTAAGTGTCTGTCCAGCCTTGTTTGTTTACAATTTCTAGTTAGGAGGAGAAAGGAGCTAGATAGTGCAATAGATAGAATATGGGACCTGGAGTCAGGAAGTCTCATCATCCCGAGTTCAAATCTGGCTTCAGGCATTTACTAGCTGTGTGAAAACTTGGCAAATTGTTCGCCTGAGTTTTATCATCTGTAAATTGAGAGGAGAAGGAAATGGGAAACCACTCCAGTATTTTTGCCAAGAAAACCCCAAAATGGGGTCATAGTCATACACAACATGATTAGGAGAAACCCACTATCTTTTGCATCTTCAGAGATCCAGGAGAATGCCTGGAAGAAAGTTAGCCAAGAAGATGAAATCGTAGAATAGAATAATTAGGGTGGAAATCACAAAAGGAGGTAGAATGGTGCAGTGGAGAGGATATTGGATATAAAGTCAGAGACCCAGAGATTCTGATTCTGTATGCTTTTGGGCCATGTCTCAGCTTTCTCACCAGCAAAACTGGAGGGTTGGACTAAATGGTCTTTAGTCCTTTTCCATGGTCCCTAATCCTGTTAGATGATTTTAATCAGGCATTCCACTCAAGCCATTTTTCATCCCTCCCTTCACTCGGTTTTCACCCTTGGCTAAAGGCAGATTTGGAGAATGAAGGAGAACTCCACTGGCTCAAGTGGCCCCTTGTTGTCAGATTTTCCTTTTTGAGAATGAAATGAAGCAAAAAGGATGAACATATTCTTGTCTACGCAGAAAGTACAGGTACAGGATTATGCCAAATGGAACACACATTAAGGGATGTTTAAATTCAGAGAACATAAAAGGAAGGAAGGAAACAAGCATTTATTATGCTCCTACTATGTGCCAGAAGCCATGTTTTAGGAACTTTACAAATTATATCTCGTTTAATCTTCACAACATAGGTGGGACATATTAAATGCGGGAGGCACTCCTAGTATATACCATCTATGCAAGATTATACATATGCACATGTGCATACACATGCAAACATAGAGGTACATATGTATGCATATTTACATACAAAATATACAAATGGAAAAGATTGTTGCATGTCATAACCTGAACATTTTCCATCCACTTGGTTCTTTCTTGTGTGGATGACTGTCAAATTATCATCCAGGAATCTTTGCAAAGTCACACTGCTTGATCTGATCAGCACAATGCTATCCATCAGTTTACAGCAGAATCTTGAGGATCTCAGCATTCTTTCTTCAAACTGGGCTTTCCTGGATCTCTCTCATGTCAGTGGCGAACATTTTTGGTGAAAATGTGGGTTCTTATTTCATAACTCATCTTGTATATATAATAAAGAGAAGTATTTTTGAACAAGACTGTTTTTGTTATTACATCTTTCAAGGAATATTAAATAATTTTGATTTCTGGGTGAGAAGCAGCTTGTTTGAAAAGAGCTTACAAGGTTAAAAATTATAAGTTAAGTATTAAATTTTAACAAGAGCAATGATGTAACTTATTATAATTGTTAGAAACAATTGTGTTGTGTTTGTAAATTAATTCACTGCATAATTTGGGCCAGAGATATTTAAAGGAAAGTTTATATGCTTGGCAACGTATCATGAAAATGGCCAGGAAGCAAGAATGGTAGTGGATCTGTGTTAGGGCTATAAATGACTGATGAGTGTTCATCTATTCGAAGACCAGGGTTTCAGGGTGGGAGTTAGAATTATGGATCAGAGGTATAGGTTGAAGCAGAGGAATATGGCAGCTTGAAAATGGTGAACAAGTAAAGCACCTCATTAGTTCCAGGAGAGAAAGGAGATGTTGTTGAACTCTGCAGGGATGTATTTTCTCCTGTTTGTCTGCCCTTGACATGCTATTATACATATTATGTTTATGAACAAGATTGTCTATCCAACTCCATGTCATGATCTAGACATCTTTCATCCACTTGATTTTTCTGGTGTGGATGGTTGTCAGATTCTTTTAGGTAATTGTGGCTATTATCCAAGAATCTTTGCAGTGTTTTGAGTTTATCTGATAAGAACAATGTCATCTGCACAGTACAACAGATGTTGAATGCGTAATGTTGCAAAATGCAGATAGTATGGTGTCATAGAAAGAATATATTTCAAAGAGTATATATTCTTTCAAACCATTTTTCATGGTTTGAAGCCATGTTCTTCCATGTATTAATTGTTTGATTTTGAAAAATCATTTAACATTTCTGAGTTTCAGGTTTCCCCTTTGTAAAATGGGAATAGTAATTCTTGTACTATCTACTTGAAAGTACAACTTTGGTGGTACAACTTGATAATATAACTTGATAGTACAATTTTATAATATGATTTATTATTATTATTATTATTATTAGTAGTAGTAGTAGTAGTAGTAATAATGGTAATGGTGAAGGTGGTGTTAGAGTCCTTTAGAATGGTTGGATATCACTTTCCATGCTGATGGAAATGAGATAATTATACCACATGCTTATAAACTCATAGCTTACTATGAATATAGGATATAATTATCCATCATCATTAAATAGTGTGGATGCTAATTCTAGACTTAATTATGATGATATTTTCATCATATATTTATATGAGGATTGCAAAGATAAGGTCTGTTAGGAGAATTTATTCCATTTCTTGTACATTGTGTCTACCTATTATGTCTAGTTTTCTATGTCTCCACTATGTCTCAAGGTTCTCAAAAAGTGTGCCCCAGCAGAATGTGGCTCCAGTTTCAGCTAGGTATGTATTATTAAACTGAATGGGACATATATAATTGCAATGTCTCCCAGTCTCCCAACTCTCCTGACTCTCTTCCCCTGTAATATGTCAGGATTTTTTACTCAAAGAATAATGCAGTCATGTTAGATAAAGACACCAGGTTATACCTTGAAAAGTTGCCACCAGGTGACTGGAACCTCTACTGATCAATGGCTAGCATACTTCAGGCATGGATAACTGGGGGAAAAAAAAAAGATATAAAAGAGAGGCAATATTTTTTTTCCTGAGGCAATTAGGGTTAAGTGACTTGCCTAGGGTCACACAGCTAGGAAGTGTTAAGTGTCTGAGATCAGATTTGAACTGAGGTCCTCCTGACTCCAGGGCTGGTATTCTATCCACTATATCATCCAGCTGCCTGGAGAGGCAATTCTTTTGTGCTAATTTTCTTTAAAATATTTTTATTAAAGCATTTGTACATATATTGAACAAATTAGTCAGATAAACAAACAAACAAACAAAAAAACAAAACCCACTAGGTATAATTCCTAATTGTCTGTCCTTCCTGCTTCAAGACTTGTTCATCTCCAGGACATCCCCCACATAATTACATAAGTGATTTTACTCAAGCACTGGTTTGATCTACTCCTCTCATTAAACTCCAGCAGTTCCCTCTTATCTTTTGCATCAAACACAAACTTTTCTGGCATTTTAAATACTTTCACATTCTGACTCCTATCTACTCTTCTGGCCTTATTTTATACCTTTGTCCATCTGGCACTGCAAAGTGTGGCCAAATTGCTATTCTTGTGGTTCCTTATCCCACAGGTAATCTCCTCTCTCTCCCTCCTTCTGTACTAGTTAGCCTCTGAGCCTAACCCCTTTGTATGCAGTAGGTGCTCAGTATATATTTATGGAAAGATTGAATGAAAGAAAAAGTGAATGATAGAATATTATCTCACCTCTAGGGCTTATTCACAGTTCTGGTTCCTTTTAAGGTCCTCTACTTATTCTTGGCAGCCTTTAGATGTGCTAATTGTGCTCATTTACATAACACCTCCTTCTCTGTCACTAGGAACACTCACTTTTCTAATAAAAGTCTCCACTGGTGGAGAGAAACTGCTTTGAATTTTCTTGAGCAAAGGCTCTTATGATATGGTGAGTCCAGAACTCCTGGTCCAGCTTATTAATGGCTATCATCTTGCTTGCCATATAAAGGACAACCAGTCTGTCTCTGGTTAACATTTTCATAAATATGCTAAGACTTCTCCTTTCCTGGATATGCTAAATCTTAAAAAACAAACAAACAAAACCCAACTATATGCTTATTTTTTTAAAGAACTGTTTACTCCAGTGATGCTGCCATTTTTGAAGACATTTGAGGAATTTCTCAGAATCAGTTTAAGAGCTGCACCAGAATGTCAATCTTATATATCCTATTGTCTTAAGTTGGTTCTGACCCAAATTAATATTCTTCTGCTTTATTGATCCATCTACCTCATCCCTCAGACTCAGCTAATTAGAAATATCCAGGCTCTGGAGGCACCTGGAAATTGTCCAAAAAGTGAAAACCAAAAATGATTTGAGCAATAGCAATATTCCTATTTGTGTGACCTTGGACAAGTTAAGAGTTTCCCTTAGTCATTCTCCTCATGTGTTGGAATAGATGGATTAGATGACTTTTTAAAAATATATATATATATATATTATCTCATCATCCTATGAAATCTGGAATAAACATATTGCCTGCCAAAATGAATACTTTCTTTTTTATGTGAATTTTGCAAACATCAACAAACATGACTATTTCAATAAACAATGAAGGGAAAAGAGAATTCTATATAAAATTCTGAACTTCTGTTATGGGTAATTAAAAGAAAAAGATTATATTCAACTTAACACAATAGTGCAAAAGTGCCTTAGGTGGCTGCAGAATGACTACCTTTTAGGGAACAAAACTCAATTGTATGCATAAATTCGAGCATGTCTGTTAAAGAAATTTGGCTTCATCAGTTTGTGGTTATACATGTGCAAATTAAAATGTACTTTTCTTTTCAGGAACTCAATATGGAGCAGTTTCCAAGGCTATAGCTGCTTTCCTCTATGAATTCTACATGGCTGTATTTTACATTAATGCTCACAGAGGGATCCTGTGAACCATTCTCCACAACACTCCTCTGCAACTGAAAAGTGTGAAATATTTTTATTTATCCAGTTTTTTAACTGAAAACAGAAGAGGGAGGATGGATAAGAATAGGAGCTTCTCTGTTTCTCCTCTTCCCTCCTTTTCCCTCCAGATACACCATTAGGGACTAGGGTGGACAAACTGGACAGAAGCCTTTGAGTCGCCTTCAGGGTATTGGCTGAGGGCTGTGAAAGGGGAGAGAAGCCAGATGAGATTCTGTTAATTAATTAGTCTGGGCCAAATCAGGTGTTAGAGCCAGGAGCCACAGTTAGTTAGCAGAGAAAAGGTCTAAGATCCAAGTCAGGCTTCAGCAGCCAAAACTGGGGTCAAAGGCAAAAAAGTCACAGAGCTAGCAGAGCCTGGAGCCAGCGTAACAAGATAGAAGCAAAGTTGTAGTGGGATCCAAGTAGAAGTCATTACAGATGGGAACAACCCAAAGAATTGTTGATCCTTGTCTGGAGTAGCTAGGGCCAATGCTAGGCCCCTTGGGCAATTTTTGAGGCAGGGATGAATTGATTTAAGGCTGGCCTGGGTCTTGTGCTCTTAGGAGGAATCTTGATACCAACCCAAATGATAGTTTGGATTTTCAATACCCTTTTAACTGCTAGCAGGACCACATTGTAAAGGTCTGGGAACAGTAGGTCTGATCTCTACTATTTGAGGAATCAATAGGATAATCTTGACTAAGAAAAAAAACCCCACAAATGCTGAATTTTCTGTCTTTTCAGGTTACTTAATATAATAGAAAAACTTAATATAACACTTAATATATTATTGTTATTTCTATTTTTAATTTAATTCTATTAATATAATAGAAAAACTGGGTAATATGTGGATTCTTAGAATATACTCCAAATCCAGCTCTATCTGGGATGAAGGATGGTGATAATCCTTAAAACACATGTTGTAGACCTGACTCTTTCAATGAGCCTGTATTCTCATTGTTGTGAGTTTTGCAGTGGTAAAGACCTTTGTGCTTTTCCTAGGGACAGCCATCTATCCTTCTCACCCTGTGTAACTCTGTTATATCCAAGGGTTTCAGGGTTGATTCCATCTTGCAGAATGATGAATAAGGCACTGGTCAAGTCACAAAGGCATTAGCTTTTTGTGGACTAGCTTTTTATATCTTAGGGAACTGAGAAGTCCTCTCAACAGCTTGAGCTGTAGCCCTTAAACCAATCAAATCTCAGGGATAATGTCTTTCCCTTTTTTGGAAAAAAAATTTTATGGAAAAATGCTCATATGGCAGATCACACCTCATACCTTTATGGTGTAATCCTAAAGATAATCTTGAGCAAAGATTCTTAAACCCCCCATATGGGGTCATGTAACTGGATGTGAGGGTTATGAAATTATGATTTATTGTCAGTAAATGTTTGATTTGTATATCTAGTTTACATACCTATATGCCCAGAATCACATAAAAATTTCCTAGATGGAAAGTGGTCACTAGTGGGAAAAGCCCTGATCTAGAGGACCTACTACTTAAATGGCTTTTGGGCTCTTAATGGAAAATCCTAATCTAGGACATATGAGAATTTTAGGGTAGCATCTCTGAAGGAATATCTTACTGAAGACAAAAGAAAAACAAAAGCAGAAAGATTAAAAAAAAAAGATAATGGCCCCCAGAGGAGGGACTAACTACAGAGGAAAAGAATATTCAGAAATTCCAGACTTTGCTTTTCCCCTTTACTAAGACAGAGTTCTGGATCTTAATGATCTGATTCATCTGGTTGTTCTTTGCCAGATCTTTGTAGTTCACTGTAGGTCTTCTGATGTAAAGTGGTGATAATGAGTGTGAGCAATACTGGGATCAAGAAGACCACAATGTAGGTGATGATCCTCATCATAAATCTGGATTATCTGTAATATGGCTTAGAGGCCATTACCTTCTTGAATAAAGCCTGACCTGGTGCCGGGGTCAATATTGAAAATCTCCCTGTAGAAGATAATTATATAAATATATATATATATATAAATATGTATATATATATGATTTAATATATATTTTAACATATTTAACACATGTTGGGTTACTTGCCATCTAGGGGAGGGGATGGAGGGAAGGAGGGGAAAATTTAGAAACAAGGTTTTGCAAGGGTCAATGTTGAAAAATTATCCATGCATATGTTTTGAAAATAAAAAGCTTCAATTAAAAAAAAGGAAAAAAAATCTCCCTGCACCACCACCTGCTCAATATTACCTGGCCCAACAGCCAGGGCTGCCCCTCCAGAGAAACCTTGTCAGGGAGGTGGGAATTAGGCGTAAAATACCATTTTTTGCCCCTTAGAAGCTTCTGTTGAGGACTGCCCATATTTTTCTTGGGATTTAGTTATACAGTTTCATCTTGTTCCCATTGCCAGAAAGTAAACCATCTCCCTTAAACTCTCCCAGGGAAGGAGAAGTTGGGAATTTGTTTAATGATAATTGTGTACTGTACTGGCACCAATGTAGAGGGGCCCTATCAGTTCCAGATTACTATAAACAAAAAGCTATATTTTTGCCACTGTCCATTGTACTGTCTACTCCAATGGATGCTAGTGCCACTGTATTGTATTGTATTCTTTTCCCATTGTTTCTGTAGTCTGTGCTTTTGTTGCCCATCCTCATGCTGAGGGCTGAGCTCTGCCTTTCTCTGCTGGGATCTGCTGGGGTCCATTCCATAGTAGCTCTTTAATCATCCATGGATCCCAAATTAAAACTGCCTGCTCTAGGAGAGCATAAATTCCTTTAGGACAGAGTTTCTCTAGTACACACTATTTGGCCAGGTACTATTCAAGAAACTGGCACAGAGCCTAATAAATAGTAGGTCCTTCATAGATGTTTATTGATTGTTGATTGATACCAGAATTCATAGATTGGTTGTTTAAGGCACTATAGAGAATCACAGAAAAAGGACAAACTTTTCTGTTTCCTTGTCCTACCATACTTTGGATCAACTGTGAGATGAGGCAAAAAAAAAGAGAGAGAGAGAGAGAAGGAAGAAGAATATTTTAGGCAGCATAAGATCACAATGGGCAAGGAAAGAGAGGAGGGAAAGGTCTCAGGAAAAGGGAGTTCCTGTGACCATAAGGCCCTCCAGCTGGGATGGCTGTTCCTTCATGTGTGAAGATTGTGGGTAAGATGGGGACTGATTCTATGGAAATTTTTTGGTCCAATTTGTCCAATGCTTAATGCTTTTCTCATCTTGGTTTCTGACAAGTGCTTGGAAGTGTTGAATTAGGGGGAATTGCTGTTAGGCTGATGGGCTTTTCCCAGGTTTCTGGGTGGGGAATCAAATCACTAGAAGTCAACACCCTGAAAGGTAAATTAGTCACAGTAGTTTATGACATAAGAGTCACCTAAGTAATTGAAGTAAATCTCAGATCAACCAGTTAGTTGACTTTCTTAGCTGGGTCTAAAATGTGGGTGTTCTTTATTTTCTTTGGAGTATTTGGGCTACAAGTTCATACTGCATTAAAAGAACTAGTTAATCTTATGGCAAATGTTTCTTGAAACCAATCCTGTAATTCATTTATTTTTGAAGTCTAGTAGAAAGCAGAATTTTTTGTTTTTGTTTTTATTTTTGGTCTGCATACTTAATTTTTGTCAATATAACCTAGAGTTGTCTACAGCATTGAGAAAGTGAGTGGATGGAGAACCAACCTCAGAATGAGGAAGATGTAAGTCACCCACTTTGTGTATCACCTCTGAGATTGAATCTTGCCTCAGACTTCCAAGCTGGGTGACAGTGGGAAAGTCACTTAACTTCAGTTTTCCTCAGTTTCTTCATCTGTAAAATCATGATCTTCTACCTCCGTTGTGAGAATCAAATGAGATAAACTTTGTGCTTTGTAAACTTTAAAAGGCTATATAAAATGCTATTATAATTATTAAAAATGAAGATTTGGGTTCATGCTATATTAATTCACTTTCTTCCTTTCTCCCTTCCATTTAGTTAATGTTAGAGGTGTGTTTGAGGCAGGGTTTTGATGAAAGGAGGTACTGATAACAAACAAAATCAATGCAGACAAGATTAGGAGGGAAGCAATAAATTGGGAAATCATCTTTACATTTAAGGGTTCTGATAAAGGTCTCATCTCTAAAATATATAGAGAATTGTCTCATATTTATAAAAATTCAAGCCATTCTCCAATCAATAAATGGTCAAAGGATATGAACAGACAATTTTCAGAGGATGAAATTAAAACTATTTATAGTCATATGAAAAGGTGCTCCAAATCACTATTGATCAGAGAAATGCAAATCAAGACAACCCTGAGATACCACTTCACACCTGTCAGATTAGCTAAAATGACAGGAAAAGTTAATGATGAATGTTGGAGAGGTTGTGGGAGGGCTGGGACACTGATGCATTGTTGGTGGAGCTGTGAACGGATACAGCCATTCTGGAGAACAATTTGGAGCTATGCTCAAAAAGTTATCAAACTGTGCATACCCTTTGACCCAGCAGCATTTCTATTGGGCTTATATCCCAAAGAAATCATAAAGGAAGGAAAAGGCCCCACATGTGCAAGAATGTTTGTGGCAGCCCTTTTTGTAGTGGCTAGAAACTGGAAATTGAATAGATGCCCTTCAATTGGAGAATGGCTGAATAAATTATGGTATATGAATGTTATGGAATATTATTGTTCTGTAAGAAATGACCAGCAAGATGATTTCAGAGAGGCCTGGAGAGACTTACATGAACTGATGCTGAGTGAAATGAGCAGAACCAGGAGATCATTATACACGGCAACAACAGTACTATATGACGATCAATTCTGATGGACATGGATCTCTTCAACAATGAAATGTTTCAAACCACCTCCAATTGTTCACTGAAGAAAGCCATATACACCCAGAGAGAGGGATGTGAAATGTGGACCACAACATAACATTCTCATACTCCTTGATTGATGTTTGCTTACATTGTGTTTCCTTTATCTGATATATCGTTTGTGTAGATAAGATTTTTCTTGCACACCAATGATAAGTTTGGAAATATGTATACATATATTCGATTTGCCAATATTTTAACATAATTAAACATGTAGTGGATATCCTGCCATCTAGGGGAGGGGTGGGGAGTTGGGGGGAAAAATTTCTAACGGAAAGCTATGTAAGGGTTATTGTTGAAGAATTACCCACACATATATTATGCAAATAAAATAAAAATTAAAAAAAAAAAAAAAGAAAGGAGGTACTGATACTGATGAACTGGAATAGAAAGGTGGCAAGGTAGCTTGGAGTCAGCTTATCAAAAGCATTCATGAGTCTTAAGTTTCCCAGTGATCTAAAATTGAAAATGTTTCATTTAAAAGGCTGTTTTTTTATTTGTTTTTTAAATATTAAAAGGGAGAAGAAGCATCACTGACAAGTGTCAACAGCTTTTCCAACCCAAACACCCCAGACTATGTCCAAAGCCTTCTTTGGCCAAAGCCTGTTCTTATACCATGTGAACAAAGAAAATCAGCTCAAACTGTGTCCTCATCTCTCTAAAGAGAAGCCTGTGAATCATTGTGGTTTTCTATGGGTTTTGAAATTTCAATTCACCTTGGTTTAACAAATGTTTATTAAGCACATACAATGTGCAGAGTACCGTGCTATGTGGTTAGGAAGTCCCTGGGTTTTTTGTTTTTAATCTGGATCTGTGATGTTACTGACATTGGGAATTCCTGGATGAGGAAACTTTCTTGACTGAGGTGGATCAGCAACTGTTATAGAAACTTAGAGCCTTGGAGAATTACCCTAAAGTTAAGTGATTTGCTCATGGTTGCATAGTCATTTTAATTAATGTGTCAGCAGTAGGACTTAAATCGAGTTTTTCCTGACTCAGAGGCCATATCTCTCCATTCTGTCAGTCTGAAATGAGGAGATGCTAGGTTGAAATAAAAAATAATGCTTTTCTGCATGTCACATACAGGCTTTTGATCTGTATGAGTATCTGAGAAAAAAATAAGGAGACTATAAGAAATTATTTTCCATAGTACACCATATCCTCACACATGACTGAAAGGTGTAAAGAATACAAGATCTTTCTGTGTTTATCATGGGTTGTCTTTTTAAGAAGCATTTTTTTGGTGGGATATAACATTTCTTCTCCAAAAGAGAATCTCCCAGGAGTAGCCAGGTACTACAGTGAATAAAATACTGGCCCTGAAATTAGGAAAACTTGAGTTCAAGTCTAGCCTCAGATACTTCTTAGTTGTGAGACTTTGGGTAAATTATTTAATTTCAGTTTTCTCAATTGTAAAACAAGGAAAATGATGGCAGCTATCATGTAGGGTTGTTGTGAGATCAAATGAGATAAATAGTGCTTAGCACATTGCTTGGCACATAGGTACTTAACACATGCTTATTCTTTTTCTTTCCCCATACATGTATTGAGATCATATATTATTTCTTGATAATAGATGAGTTTGGTCAATAATTCTTTGATAATCAATGGCAAGAGAGGCAGAAAATCGAGAGGCATATATTTACCAAGGATATTGGCCACAATTATGTTAAATATTCTACACAGAATCCAAATGAAATGAATTTTCTTTAGATGTTCTCCTGCTTATAGATAACATTATGCTGAATGCATTAAGTTCCAAATTATTGCAGAGTCTTTCCAAGTGGATCAAAAATTTCTACTCTCCAGATAATTATATATATCTATATCTGTATATATGTGTGTGTATATGTATACATACATATATATATATATATATCTGGAGAGTCAGCTCATTGAATCAATGTATTAGCATACATATATTGGGTAGGTACTGCAGATAAACAAGCTAGTCCCAGAATGAAAGAGGAAAGAGAATGGAAATGATTGAATTTTAGAAATTACTTAGAGTTTTTAGTGATCCCAAGCTTTCCCCTGTTACATGTACCTCTTAAAAAAAAAAGACCAATAATCAAATGAATGATTCCCAAAAGGAGGTGGACCAGTTATGTAGTAAGGCAGATGGACAATGCACTAGATGAAGATTCCTAAAACATTGTGTAGATCTCCCTATGGAGGATATATAGGACCACACAGACAAGATTGCATGGGATGAGAAGGAATGGATAGTCTGTGATCTGCCTACATAGCTTGAGGGGTAACATAAATGAGAACAGAGAGCCATGCTTTAGGTTTACATGTACAAAAGCTTCAACCAAAACACTTACTTATTGGGCAAGAAAGAGGGATGGACAATTAAGGAAGGTTTCTGAGAAGGAATGGCTTTAGAGCCCAGGTAGCAATTCAATAGCAAAGAGGAAGAACAATATAGTCACAGAGAAGTATAGCAGCTGTATAGGATATATACTAGTAACTAGTTCTATTCTTCTGCAATTTAGGGAACATGAAAAGGAGGTCAAGATAAGACTAGAAAAATAAGGAGTATGGTGAAAATTGCTGTAACCTGGAGCCCACTCTTTTTCTGATTTGGTTCATTGTTATACTTTTCTGTCATCTAACTACCACTTTGAACTTAAGTCCCCTACCAAACCTGTGGATGAGAACATGACATTTCCCCCCTTTCCTGGCTCCCTGAAAACAGCATGGAACTCATCTAACAGGGGTTTCAAAGGATTTTATTTCTAAGCACAACAGAGATTTTAAAAAAATAACAGAGCTGTGATTTTGCAGCAGTTGGTAACTCCTGATGAGCAAACACCCTCTACTAATGGAGAGCAAAATAAATAAATTAACCTATTTGCCATGTATAATATATATATATATATGATATATATTTCATATATATTGGGTCCATTACTCATCTATCAGGAGGCTCCACCATAGACTTATCACTGAAATCATCTAGGCCAGTTCTGTCTGGTTAAGAGCTTAGATCAATTCTCAGTTTCTTGCTAGTTAAATCAGCTTAGCAAAGCTGGAAGGTGCATTTTTTACCTCTTAATCTGTTTCATGGATTCTTAGAACCTAGAAGACATAGAAGGATCTTTATTGATCATCTAATCCAATGGTTTAATTGCATAGTTGAGAAAAATGAAAGAATACAGTGCATTACGTATAGGATATGTTTAATTAACACTTGTCAAGTCTGTCACAGAAGTTGTGAATTTCAGAGTTGTGACTTGAACTTGGGTCCTTATTCAGTACACTCTTCACTATCCCAGTGCCAAAGTATTCACTATAAAAGCAGATGCATCTTTAACAAATACCGTGTTACATTTAGCCCCCATCAGAAAGTCCTTTTCTGGACTTCTGTTCTACAGTCACCTTAAGGTTGCTATAGTATATTTTGCAGCCAGTTTCCCTTCCCCCTTCAGCACAATTTCTCCTTATCTTTTAGTAGTCTGTAGGTTTTTTTTTTTTACTATCATTACTTCCCAAGCGCTCTTTCTTGTTGCATAGCAACCTTCACTTCATCAGACTACTCTGCCCTAGTTCCAGATACTTAGTCATCCCTGGAATATTGTCACATTCCCAACCAAGCACAGGCTGAGGAGGAAATAGATGTCTTCATTGTTATCCTTAACCACCAGGAATATCATCAGTTTTTTGTCCTTGGATCTGGTCTTTTCTTGCTTAGGGCTACCTCACCTCAGCACTCCCATCAGTTTAACCTATTAGCCACCAAAACATCACTGGTTCATATTTTCAGCACTGAGACTTCTGGACAGCTCACCAGTAAAGTTATAGGTACACAAGACAACCTCTATACATAAACAGATACACAGAGACCCAGCAACAGGCATGGAGAGTATAGACAAGGAATGGTAACTATCTCTGTTCTTCTGGAGTTTAGGGTACATGCAAAGCAGACTAAGATAAGACTAGCAAAGATAAGGGCAATGTTTCCAAGGATATATGGTGTCCTTAGAAAAGCAAGGTGGCATGGTGGGGAGAAAGTTATCCCTGAAACCAGGAAGACTTGGATTCAGTACTATGTCATATATGCTGACCCAGAACAAATCACTAAAACTCTTAAGTGTTTTGTGGCAACTCTCTAAGACTATCAACTACAGAGAAAGTATAGATATGTACTGGGAGAGGGATTTTCCTCATTTGGGAGTTTCCAATATGCATTTTATATGGATAAAATCACAGGTCCAATTCTTAACTCTTTTTACGTGCTTATAAAAAGGGAGAGAATCCAGCAGAGGAAAAACAAAACAAAACATATTTTCAAAGGGAAAGACATCTAAAGAAAACAATGTGATTACACTCTTTCTGCACTGTTTATCCTGCCCTCATTTTTGCAGAAAAGGATTATTGCTAGTTCACTGAATCAAAGTAATTTTGTTGATGTAGGCATGGCCTCCAGCAGAACAGTTCACTAGATGCTTGTACCTTCTCATCTTGTGTGACTCATCCACATTGTCTGCAGAAGCTCTGTTTAATTTGTTGGAGACTTTCTTACATTACCTGAGCACTGATACAATTTGAAGGTTTACATTGATTCTCTTTTTCTCTCTTATCATGACTGTCCTATCTCATTTTCTGGTTCTACATCTCTTTGATGAGATCTACACTGCATATTGTACATGGTCCTATCTTGTTAATATGTCCAAGACAGCAATGGTGTCAAATTCAAACAAAAATCTTGGTCATTGATCCGTACATAAAGATCCCTGCAGGTTGTGTGATGATTTAGCTTTTAAATGTACTAATACTTGTGCTTTATTGTATTTTTATAAGGCTTTAACATTTTTTATATTTATATGTTATGTTAAATATTTACCAATTATTTTAATCTGACTCAGGCCACACTCAGGTGAAAGCTGATTCATGGGCTTCATGTTTCACATTTAAGGTGTAGTGGATGTTGAGTTGGTGTTAGAAAGACCTGACTTCTGAAATTTACTGACTGTGTGACTCTCTGGGCAAGCCACTTAATGTCCCAGTGCCTAAAGCTATAAATTTCTTTTTTTCTTTTTCTTTCTTTCTTTCTTTCTTTTTTGTTAAAGCTTTTTATTTGCAAACTATATGCATAGGTAATTTTTCAACATTGACCCTTGCAAAGTAAAGCTATAAATTTCAATGAGGGTTTTGATCTACATTGGCAGAGGGAGTTTTCTCATTAGAAAATTCTCTATACTACTGATATCACAGTTCCAGTTTCTTCTTATCCCAATGATATGCAGATGGTGGACAACCCACAGATGAAATCCATTAGCTCTGACACTGAAGGTGAAAGATGAATTGGGTCTTATTCTCTTCTGGTGATGTAGATAGAACAGCAAGCTTTGATTCCAGCAGAAAATAAGCCTTTCTAGCTGTGTGACTCTGGGTAAGTCATTTAACCTGTTTGCCTCAATTTTTTTAAACTGCAAAATTACAGGGACCAATTGAAATATTTGTTTTAAAAAAAAGAGAAAGAAATGTGCTTAGCACAGCATTTGGTTAGATGGCAAATAAATTTTTATTCTCTTTCTCTCTTCTTCCCTACCTCTTAATCACAGAATGACACAATTTCTGAAGAACCAAATTCAAAGGTTACCCAAAGAGCAATAGGAAGATATGTGAAGGTCTAAGTTAGCAGCCACATCTTTACTCATTTTGAATTCCTTATAGCAGTTTATTGAAATAATTGGTGAGACAGGCATCAGCTGGGCTCCTGGCAGTGAAGTGAGAAAGTATCTGTCACCTCCTGCTACCCATAGGTTAGCTGAACTGTTGATACTAACATCTGGAATAACATCTGGAATAATAACTGTATAATGGAGGGAAAGGAGCATAGCAGAGATTGCTTCTGCCATTAGTGAGTGGTTGAAGCTCTGCTTTAATTTGGCTCCAAGTCCTCGGATATTTGGCGCCTGGATTCAGGCATTACATTATCTGGGCAACTTGGATGGAGGTATGGGAAGGAATAAAGAGGGAATGAATCCAACACCCTTTTTCCTGTTCTTTGAATAACAATGATAACAAATGGAGAGCAGAGATAAGTAGGTTCTGCTTAGGTCCCCTGTTCTCTGGAGGCCCCTTGGCCCCAAGGCCATAAAGTCCATTAGGACATGATCCTTAGCCAAGACTGACTCAAACCCTGCTAGATTTTGCTTTTTTGCATGTAAAAAATAATCTCCATCACCCTCTCAGCAAGTTTATACCATAACAGATTTTAGAAATAAAAGCGATCTCTTCCCCCCATTTTATAAATGAAGATACTGAAATCTAGAGTGAAACTTAACTTGTCTAAAATTACAATGGTAAGAATAGTAGAATTTGTATTAGAATTCAAATCTTCTAACTTAAAATTCAGTATTCTTCCTATCTGTAGGTTTCTCAATACATTTTCTTGGGGACCCTTGGATGAACCCAAACCCCTTTCGGTGAGTCTGGGAGTTCAAATATTAAAAAATTGCTTAGGGGCAGCTAGGTGGCATGATGGCTAGAGCATCAGCCCTGAAGTCAGGAGGACCAGAGTTCAAATCTGGTTTCAGACACTTAATACTTCTTAGCTGTGTGGCCTTGGGCAAGTCACTTAACCCCAATTGCCTCAGTTAAAAAAAAAGTTTAACTTTTAATATGGTAAATATAGATAATCATAACCCTCATAAATAAAAATTGTGTGATTTTTTTGGGGGGGTCTTCAATAATTTTTTATTTTTATTAACTTGATAGCAGCTTTATTTTTTTTAAGTTTTTTTTTATTTTCAAAACATATGCATGGATAATTTTTCACCACTGACCCTTGCATAGTCTTGTGTTTCAGATTTTCCCCTCCTTCCCCCCACCCCCTCCCCTAGATGGCAAGCAATCCAATATACATGTTAAAATATATGTTAAATCCAATATGTGTAAACATATTTATCCAATCCTCCTCAATAATTTTTTAGGTTGTAAAAGGTCTCAATACCAAAAAGTTTTAGACAATATCTGTACTAGACAATCTCTCTTTCTCAGTATTCTTCTTCCCAGATCATTGTCAGAATGGAGAACATATATATATAGAGAGGTCAATGAGCAATAGATACCTTTTTTCCCCAAAATTTCTAGTCCTATTGCTTTCATCCCTGTTAGTTGCTGAGTCATCACTCCTTGAAGGCCTGTCCTTGGAGACTGGCTTCTTAGATTCCCTTCTTCACAATTAAGAAATGCTTGACATGCCCAGTAAATCACAATAAACAATTTTTGCCACAAATAACACAAGGGCACGACACTACGGCTATCACAGGATTCTACATTTATTCTAACTCTATGATATATCACATTTGTTCAATTTACAATTCAAGAGGTGACTTTTTTCTACCCTGAATGTTAAAATTCCACCAGGATCTGTGAAATGTGCCGTGTTCTTTCTGCTTCTCAGTATTGTCATTAATAATCAGAATTTATAGCTGCTGACAACTTGCTAATAATAATTCACAAGGAATGGGATCCACTCTTATTTTCCTGCTGCTCTGCTGGTTCAGCGTCGCAGACAGATTAAAAATGGGCTTCTTGTCAGTAAAATAAATAGACAGGACTCAAGAGCACATTGAAAGGAGACGGGTTGAACTAGAAGCTACCTGATTTTCAGGCAATGTTTTTTTTTTGTCATCACCAAACCAGATTAAAGGAGGTACGCTTAAAGATTCTGTTGGGGGTGCTCACAGAATTCAGAGTGTTTAGTCAACTGTCTTAAACTCAAGCCTTTTCAGCAGCCTGCAACAGAACATTGCTTCTTTGATATATGCCTTCAAGCTGTTTGCCATCCCTTTTTGGTATTGAGCAAGATGCATATATGCATTTTTAAAAACCATAAAGTAAAGCTCTAAATTCAGCCAACAACCACTGCTGCAGCCCTGAAAAATTTGCTGCACCAGTTACAAGAAGAAAAATACTAAAAAACAGCCAGTGCAGTGTGGTGTTTATAAAGCTCTCCTCCACAGAAACTCCCTTCCCTTCCTTAATGGATGCTCTATAGCTGATAAATAGAACCAGGAGAACCAGGAGAACCACTCTTTTCCCTTCAAAATAATCAACAGAGATCATTGCTTGAAGAAACATTGTTCAGGCATCCAACTGAAATGTAATAAGCCCTTTCAGATGTTCCACCATTCCACTGAGGCAATGATGCTGAAGCCAGCTTTAAGTGAACCTCTGAATTGGGAGGAAGAAAAACCTCTTTCCTGAAGTTCCCCTCCCTTAGCACACAAGGTTAGGGTCAATTTAAATCACTGGTTATTTTGCCAACTTCAATACTAATTTCCTCCCTAAAGTCAATCGTACTCACCTAAGGGACAGGCACACCCTTCTAGAAAAGCAAAGAATGAATATATTAATTTGGATATACACAGACACTAAAAAGGCAAAACAGATGGAAAAAATATTTAATTAGGTTCCCTTTCTGTTTGGATCACTCACTAGTGAGGTTATTATTGACAAGCAGTTTAATTTTCTATTTCTCCATCATTAAATACCTAATGATGAGTCATTTGGAATCAAAGGAACTGGCACATTTTAATAGGGAAATACAAAACACATAGGATAATGGTGATTAAGAAAAGATGCTTTGGTTTGGGAAATCATAAGAATGTTAAGTAAAACTATGGGATAATTGATTTATATGTTTTTTCCTGGAATGGTAGTCATGAGCCATCTGGAATCAAAGAAACTGGCACAATTTAATAGGGAAATACAAAACTCATAGGATAATTGTGGTCAAGAAGAGATGCTTTGGTTTGGGAAATCATAGAAACGTTAAGTAGAACTATAGGACAATTGATTTATATGTTCTTTCCTGGAATGGTAGTCATGAGACATTTGGAACCAAAGGAACCGGCACATTTTAATAGGGAAATACAAAACACATTGGATAATGATGACCAAGAAGAGATGCTTTGGTTTGGGAAATCATAGAAATGTTAAATAGAACTACAGGACAATTGATTTATAGGTCCTTTCCTGGAATGGTAGTGTTGAATTGACTATTGTTTAGTCAATAGGTATTTATTAAGCTCCTATTATGGTACTGTGCTAAGTTTTGGAGATAGAAAGATAGTCCCTACTTCAGGGAGCTCACAATCTAATGGGAGAATGCAACATTAAAACAACTACATACAAATAAACTATGTTAAAGAATAAATTAAAGATAAAACACACAGAGAAGGCACTAGCATTAAGGTAGATCAGGAAAATGGGATTTTACCTGGAGTTTAAAGGAAGGCAAGGGAGCCAGGAGCCAGAAAGGAAAAAAGAGAGAATTGCAGACATGGAAGACATCCAGTGAAGATGCACAATCAGGAGATGAGTGTCTTGTTCAAGGAACACAGAGGATGCAGTGCCACTGGATTGCAGAGTAGATAGAAGTGAATAAGGAATGTATAAAAAGACTGGAAAGGTTATGAGAGGCTTTGAATGCCAAATAGAGTATTTTATATTTTACCCTAGACAACAAGCAATCCAATACATGTTAAACTTATGCAATTCTTTTATACATATTTCTACATTTATCATGCTGCACAAGAAAAATCAGATCAAAAAGGAAAAAAAGAGAGAAAGAAAACAAAAAGCAAACAACAACAAAAAAGGTGAGAATACTACATTGTGATCCACATTTAGTCCCCACAGTCCTTTCTCTGGATGCAGATGGCTCTCTCTATCACAAGTCAATTGGAATAGGTCTGTATTACAGTATTCAACAAAAGAGCCATGTCCATCAGAATTGATCATCATATAGCCTTGTTGCTGTGTATAATGTTCTCCTGGTTCTGCTGATTTCACTCAGCATCAGTTCATGCAAGTCTCTCCAATCCTTTCTGAAATCCTCCTGTTGGTCATTTCTTACAGAACAATAATATTCCATGACATTCATATACCATAATTTATTCAGCCACTCTCCAATTGATGGGCATCCATTCAGTTTCCAGTTTCTAGCCACTACAAAAAGGGCTGCCACAAACATTCTTGCACATGTGGGTCCCTTTCCTTCCTTTTAAGATCTCTTTGGGATATAGGACCAGTAGAAACACTGCTGGGTCAAAGGGTATGCATAGTTGGATAACTTTTTGAGCATAGTTCCAAATTGCTCTCCAGAATGGATGGATCCGTTCACAGTTCCACCAACAATGTAGGCTGATGACTTTTTAAAAAATCTTATTCATGAGCAAGTCACAGTCCTTGTGATGTCATTGGTTCTCTTAAGAATGAACGGCAAAGAACAACTATTTTCAAGTTATACCGGATAATTACTTGACTCTCCCCCCCAAATTTCATCTGCCCTTCAAGTCACATAAACAGAACTTTAAAATACAAGTTACTTAATTTTTTTTTTCAAAAGCAGAATATGAAGAACCACTTTATAAAGCTGTACTTTGTATTTCAATCTTCCATTTCTCAATGGACTATGGCATAGAAATGTCTGTCCATGAAGCTTAGAGATAATCACTGCCCTTAGAGAATAATGCTACCTGTCCCATTGGAAGTTTCTCAGTGCCCAACTATTTTATGAGTGATGAAAAGGGTCATTCTGTCTTCCATGCCTAGATCTAACAATATGTATGCTTGGACCTACAGGAAATAGAATACAGCAAACCCCCCAGATCTTAGAAAGGGAGAGACACAAAGAGACAGAGAGACAGGGACAGAGATAGATAGATAGAGACAGAAAGAGAGAGAGAGAGACAGAGACAGAGAGATAGAGAGAGACAAAGAGAAAGAGACAGAGAGAGAGAGACAGAGACAGAAAGACAGAGATAGAGACAGAGAGACAGGAACAGAGGTAGATAGATAGATAGATAGACAGAGACAGAAAGACAGAGAGACAGAGTCAGATACAGAGAGACAGTCAGAGACAGAGACAAAGAGACAGAGACACAGAGAGAGACAGAGAGAGAGGGAGAGGAGGAGAACGAGGAAGTTGGAGGGAGGGAGGGAGAGAGAGAGGGAAGGAGGAAGTTGGAGGGAGGGAGGGAGAGAAAGAGGGAAGGAGGAAGGTAGAGAGAGGGGAAGAGAGAGAGAGAGACAGAGAGACAGAGAGAGAGAGAGAGAGAGAGAGAGAGAGAGAGAGAGAGAGAGAGAGAAAGGGGGAGGGGAAGATCAGAATTTTTTAAACTTTTTCTACTTCCAACTTTTTTTTACCAGAGAAATTTTTATGCAACCCTGGGTATATAGGTAAGTAAAATAGCTATACAAATCAAATATAATAAATCATAATATCATGAACCCCACATTCAGTTACAAGACCCCTTATGGGATCTCGACCCACAATTTAAGAAGCTTTGTGATAGACATCTTTGCTAGTTGTGTGGAGCCTGTGGGCCACTTAGAAGCATTTCCCAATCCCCTTAATTTTAATGCTTTCTCGCTAAGATTATCTCCAGTTTGTGGCATCTTGTTTGTTCATAGCTGTGTGCATGACATATCCCCATTAGACTGTGAATTTCTTGAGAGAACAGAATGGTTTTTGCCTTTCTTGGTATCCCCAATGCACAACACCTGACACAGTACTTGGTCATTGCTGGTTGACTTCTCAGAGTGATATGCATAAAATAAAACAAAATTTTATGGTTGTTAGGATTACAGAGGAAAACAATTCTTTTGAAAAGAAGATGTAATCATTTTCTGACCCAAGTTCATGAATTCCCTGAAATTTGTCCACCTGGGCTCCATAGACCCCCACATTATGAATCCCTATTCTAAACCATAAACTATCATTCAATAGTCTTTCTTTTAAAGTTCATGCCATCTGATCAGAGAGACAATATGACATAATGGATAGAATATCATCTTTAAACTGAAGAAAACCTAGGTTCAAATCCCACCTTTACCAGGTATTTAAACTCTTGGTGTTCAAGCTAACTTTCTTTTTTAAAAAATTATTTTTTTTTTCACTGAGGCATTTGGGGTTAAGTGATTTGCACAGCTAGGAAGTATTAAGTGTCTGAGGTGGGATTTGAACTCAGATCCTCCTGACTTTAGGGCCAGTGCTCTATCCATTGCACTACCACTGGGCCACTTAGCTGCCCTCAAGGTAACTTTATAAAACTATGAGTTTCAGACTAAGTGCTCATCTTCATTGGCAGGAGGAATTTACTTGCCCAGAAGCTTTTAAGGAAGCTTTAAAAGATTCAGTGAAATCCTAGATCCAGTTCCTATCCCACTCATTTAATATATCATCTTTTTACTATTCCTAACTTTTCCTGTATTTCAGGATGCTCACCTAATTTTTCCAGTGACTTTAGCATTCGACTCACGGTCTTATTTCATATTCTCTGCTATTCTTTTGTTGATTTAATCATTTCTCTTAACGTATTTTTCTATTACTTTCATCTCATAGACTTCAACATCATCAAGGTTAAAGACTTCAGTCCTCTCTATTTTAGTTATCTACAAGCATTACTGTACCTTGAAACTCAACAATATTGGGGATTGTTTGGATTTTAAGAGGTAGGGTGGACCTTGTCAGGTCATAAGTGACAAGTGGGATTCAGGAGTGGGACTGAGGGAAAAGGAAGAGATGTGATCACTTCATGGTCAAAATTCTGGAGGAGCAACCATGGGGTAGAGTGAGAGTGTGCTCAACACAGTCCCTACTTTTACATGGCTTTTTTTGAATGGAGAACTGAGGGCAATGACCATATTCCCCTCTGCCTCTGGATAGAATCAGCTTGTCATAAGAAGAAATCTTGAAATACCTCTTCTTGACTGTGTGCAGATGAGTGACTTTAATGGGAAGATTAAGGCTATCTGACACTTTTCTGTTCTTGATCTTTCTCCCTTCACCACCTGCTCCTCTTTCTCTTTTATGACTGAGAAATATTCTTACTCTTTACAGAGTTAATCCTCACACCTGTTGGGAGGATTTGATCCTATTTTTTAATCCTATTTTTGAATCCTATTTTTGATTCTATTTCCTCCCACTTTCTCTGAATCCTCTCAATTAGCTCCTCTTTCTTGTATCTTCAGTTTCTCTCTTCATTAGCTCTTTTCCTCTGCCTATAAATATTCCCTGCTCACTCTCAGTCTAAACAACAACAAACCAACCGTTGCTTCAGTTTTGTGGTTTTTCTTGAAGCACCTAACCTGACTTTCTTCATTCACTTCAATTCACTTCATTCACCAAAATCCTTATAACTAATTGTATTACTTGTATTCATTAATTTTTCTTCTTCTTCCTTTTCTTTTTCTCCTCTTCCTCCTTCTTTTTCTTCTTCCTTTTCTTATGCTCCTCCTTCTTCTTCTTCCTTTTCTCCTCCTCCTCCTCTTTCTTTTTCTTCTTCCTTTTCTTTTTTCTTCTTCTTTTTCTTGTTCTTCCTTTTCTTCTTTTTGTTGTTCTTCCTTTTCTTCTTTTCTTCTCCTTCTTTTTCTTGTTCTTCCTTTTCTTCCTCTGCTACTTCTTTTTCTTTTTCTTGTTGTTGTTCTTCTCCTTCTCCTCTTCCTCCTCCTTCTCTTCCTCCTTTTCTTCTTTATCTTCCTCATCTTTTCTCTGCTCAACACTTTGTAATCTGCCTTCTATTCTCACTATGGTATTGAAACTGCTATTCTTAAAGATCATCAATGACAAATCCCCCAATTTCATGACTTTTAAATCAGTTTTTCATCTTTCTTGGCCTCTTTCCAAGACCATTCCCTGCTTTTTGAAACTCTCTTCTCCCTTGGCTCCCATGATAATTCACTGTCTTGATTCTGTTCTAGCTTTGTGATCACTCCTTAGCTTTCTTATTTTACTTAAAAAGAAGATTGCTCAGAAGCACTTCTCTGGAGTACATAGCCTATCTTCCAAGAGGCATCTTCTGTAGCCACAAAGAGTTGTGGAGAAGTGGGAAAACTGGGACACTGATACATTGTTGGTGGAATGGATCCAACCATTCTGGAGAGAAATTTGGAACTATACCCAAAGAGTTACCAAACTGCATTCCCTTTGATCCAGCAGTGTTTCTATTGGGCTTATATCCCAAAGAGATTTTAAAGGAAGGAAAAGGACCCACATGTGCCAAAATGTTTGTAGCAGCCCTTTTTTTAGTGGCAAGAAACTGGAAACTAAGTGGATGCCCATCAATTGGAGAATGGCTGAAAAAGTTATGGTATATGAATGTTATGGAATATTATTGTTCTATAAGAAACAATCAGCAGGATGATTTCAGAGAGGCCTGGAGAGACTTGAATGAACTGATGCTGAGTGAAAAGAGCAGAACCAGGAGATCATTGTACATGGCAACATTAATATTATAGGACAATCAATTCTGATGAATGTGACTCTTTACAACAATGAGATGACCAATGCCAGTTTCAATGATCTTGTGATGAAGAGATCCATCTACACCCAGAGAGAGGACTCTGGGAACTGAATGTGGATCACAACATAACATTCTTATTCTTTTTGTTGTTGTTCACTTGGATTTCGTTTTCTTACTCATTTTCTTTCCTTTTTGATCTGATTTTTCTTGTGCAGCAAGAGAATTGTATAAATATGTTTACACATATTGGATTTAACATATATTTTAACATGTATAACATATATTGGATTACTTGCCATCTAGGGCAGGGGTTGGGGGAAGGAGGAGAAAATCTGAAACACAAGGCTATGTAAGGGTCAATGTTGGGAAATTATCTGTTTTGAAAATAAAAATCTTTACAAATAAAAATTTTAAAAAGGGAAAAAAAGATTAGGTATTACAAAATCTAAGAGATGGAAAAAACATTGCTAACCACATAGTCCAGCCCATAAATAATTTCACAAATGATCATTTAGACTCTGCTTTAAGGTCCCCCCTCCAAGGAAGTATAACCCATCATCTCCAGAAGTAATCAATGCCACTTTAAAAAAGTTCAAATCATTAGGAGTTTTTCCTACCATTCAACCTACATATTCTTCATTCCAACTTCTACTTGTTGCTCCTGCTCCTGTCTTCTGGGCTGGATGGAATAACCCATCACTCTTTATTGTGATAGCCCTTCAAAATCCTGAAGACAGCTCTCAATTCTTTCTGAATTTTCTTTTCTCTAGGCTAAATAAGATCAGTTCCTTCATCTGATGCTCATATGATGTAGACTCAAGGTCCTTCACTACCTTTGTTAATTCTATTCCCCCCCCCAAAATAAAAAAAAAATCTATTCCTGACATTCTCCAGTCTAATAATGTCCTTCATAACCTATACTGTTTGGAAATGAAACAGCATTATAGATGAACTCTGTCAAGGACAGAGTATGATTGGATTGTCACCTTATTTTTGTCATTTAATTCAACCTATGTTCATATTAGCTTTTCTGGCTGCCATGTCCCACTACTGACTCATATTAGCTTATGGTCCACTAAAACTTTGAGATCTTTTTTTTAGAACAACAAACTGTCTATGTCTCCCTCATTTTAAGCTTGTCATGCTGCTTTTTGGTTCTTAAATGCAAGATGTTACAATTATGAGGGTTGATTTTATTTTACTTAATTCAGCCTAATATACTCAGTCTGTCAAGATCCCCTGGGATCCTGATCTTATCATCCGTTGTATTAGATATTACTCTTAGTGAGGTGTCATCTGGAGTTTTGATGACCATATCACCTATGCCTTTATTACAAATCATTGATAAAGACCTAAGGCTAAGCAGAGATCGGGAGGAATCCTATTAGAGACCTCTTGTCATATTGCAATTGACCTTAACAATTATTATTCCAATAAACTAATTTAACAAGTTCTGAATCAATCTGATTGAATTTTTTTATCTAATCCATATCTCAATGTCCTCTACAATTATAGTATGAGATACTTTATTAAAAGCTTTGCTAAAATTTTAGTTAACTCTATGCATAACATCCTCCTCCTCCTCTTTATTTTAGTGATCTTGAGAAAGAAGGAAATAAAGATCATCTGTCTTGACTTGTTTTTGATGCAACCATGCTGGTTCTTTGGAATTACCACTTCCTTTTGTAAATGTTCATCAACCATCTTAAGCTTAATAGGCTATAGTTTGAAAACTGTTTTCTTTTCTTTCTTTTTTTTTCTTTTTAAACTAAGATACATTTATTTTTCTCCTGTCTTGTGCTTCCTCTCCTGTCCTTCCCAGACTTTTTTAATATCATAGTGGCTCAACAATTACATTTGTTAGTTGTTTAAGCACTCAAAGATGGAGTCCATTTAGGCCTGGTGACTTGAATTCATCAAGAACAGTTAAATTTTTTGTCATATTATCTTGATTAGTTAATTAATTCACTGTCATTTCCAGTGTCAATGCCATTCTCTTTTGAAGAGAAAACAAATAGAAACAAACATAATTATTGAGTGGTTCTCTATTTTCTCTACCCCATGCAAAGGACCTGTGGCTTATTTGAGCCTCATTTTTCTCCCAATACAAATTGAAAACACCTTTTTTGTTGTCCTTAGAATCTCTAGACAGCCTCAGCTCATTCCAAGCTGTTGCATTCATTTTGCTGCTAATAAAAAAAAAACAACTTTACATTTGTCTTCTGTTACCCATCTTGTATACATTTCTTTTAAAAATCTAAAGTTGTTTGATGAGTTTCAGTCTCTTCAGGCTTACCAATTCCTCCTTATTAGAATCGTTTCCCTTTGTGCCTTCAAAATTTTATTTTTAAGAGTTTCCCATCTTGACTAGAAAAAAAAGTCACAATCTCTTCTGGAGCAATTTCTATAAAAGGAAAAGGTATATATCCAAACAGAAATGGGACAGACTTGATAGGAAATAATTTGAGGATCATGAAAACTTCTAAATAACTCCTCCTACAAACTACTGTAAAGGAAATTTTATCAATTAATATATATCACATTTATGTCAAGTCACTTTTTCTCTGAAAGTTCTTATTTAAAATGCAAATCTCATAAAGAGTAATATTATAACCAAATTAGAGGAACATAGGATAGTTTACCTCTCAGACCTGTGGAGATGGAATAAATTTATGTCCAAAGAAGATCTGGAACTCTTAATTGAACACCAGATAGATAATTTTGATTATATTAAGTTAAAAAGTTTCTATACAAGCAAAACTAATGCAGACAAGATTAGGAGGGAAGCATCAAATTGGGAAATCGTCTTTACATTTAGGGGTTCTGATAAAGGCCTCATTTCTAAAATATATAGAGAATTGTCTCATATTTATAAGAATTCAAGCCATTCTCCAATTGATAAATGGTCAAAGGATATGAACAGACAATTTTCAGATGATGAAATTAAAACTATTTATAATCATATGAAAAGGTGCTCCAAATCACTATTGATCAGAGAAATGCAAATTAAGACAACTCTGAGGTACCACTACACACCTGTCAGAATGGCTAAAATGACAGGAAAAGATAATGATGAATGTTGGAGGGGATGTGGGAGGACTGGGACACTGATACATTGTTGGTGGAACTGTGAACGGATCCAACCATTCTGGAGAGCAATTTGGAACTATGCTCAAGAAGTTATCAAACTGTGCATACCCTTTGACCCAGCAGTGTTTCTATTGGGCTTATATCCCAAAGAAATCATAAAAGAAGGAAAGGGCCCCATATGTGCAGGAATATTTGTGGCAGCTCTTTTTGTGGTAGCTAGAAACTGGAAACTGATGCCCATCAACTGGAGAGTGGCTGAAAAAATTATGGTATATGAATGTTATGGAATATTATTGTTCTGTAAGAAATGACCAGCAGGACTATTTCAGAGAGGCCTGGAGAGACTTGCATGAACTGATGCTGAGTGAAATGAGCAGAACCAGGAGATCATTATACACGGCAACAACAATACTACATGATGATCAATTCTGATGGACGTGGCTCTCTTCAACAATGAAATGTTTCAAACCAGTTCTAATTGTTCACTGAAGGATGCCATAATCACCCAGAGAGAGGGATGTGAAATGTGGACCACAACATAACATTTTCCTGCTCTCTGTTGAGGTTTGCTTGCATTGTATTTCCTTTATCGGATTATTCTTTCTTGTAGATACGATTTCTCCTGCACAAAAAATGTGTGGCAATAACTATACATATATTTGATTTCTTAAGTATTCTAACATAATTATCATGTAGTGGATATCCTGCCATCTAGGGGAGGGGTGGGGAGTAGGGGGGAAAATTTGTAACAGAAAGCTTTGTAAGGGTTAATGTTTAGGAATTACCCATACATATGTTTTGAAAATAAAAAGTATTAATAAATTAAAAAAATAAAAAAAATGCAAATCTCATGAAGATAACATATTAGAATATTGATTAATAGTATTTTAGCACAAATTAGTTTATTGGATTGCTTTTTTCTGGTGTAGTAGAACTAGTTGTATTTGAAATCAAAGGATAAGATTTACATTTTAATTTTCAGATTTTCTCATAATTATGCAGTTGTTGTTCAGTTATTTCAGTTGTGTTCTACCCTTCATGACCCAGTTTGGGGTTTTCTTGGCAGAGACACTGGAGTAGTTTGCCATTTCCTTCTGTAGTTTATTTTATAGATGAGGACCTGAAGCAAGCAGAGTTACATGTCTTGTACAGGGTTACATAACTAGAAAGTATCTGAGGCCAGATTCGAACACAGGAAAATGAATCTTCCTGATTTCAGATCTATCACTCTATCTACTCTGTCACCTAGCTATCCTATTTATGTTGTATGGTAGTTGCAAATTTTATTACCTCTTTTAACAGCTGAAAAAAAATTGAATTGAATTTTAGGGAAATGAAAGGATTTGCTCTTGGTCAATGAGCTAAAAAGTATCAGAACTAAGATTCAAAGCCAAGCATTCTAATTCCAGACCCATATCTCCTTTTCTTAGGCCATGGTGGCTCTCTCTGTTCCTGATCCAAGGTTAACTCTACTAAGGATCATCATCATCATCATCAACATAGCAGCTAACATTTAAAATGGACAGCACTTTAAGCTTTTCAAAATTTCCACTAATATGGTCTTCACAATCCTGTGAGGTGAATACAACTATTATTCCCATTTTCTAGGTGAAGAAATTGAAGCTAAAGGAACACAAGTGACTTGATCAATCATACAACTTGTATCTAAGGCAGTATTTGAACTTATAGTTTTCTTCTTCTCCTCCTCCTTCTTTTCCTCCTCCTCCTCCTTCTTCCTTTTCTTCTCCTTCTCCTTTTTCTTCTTCCTTTTCTTATTCTCCTTCCTTTCTCCTCCTCCTCCTTTTTCTTGTTCTTCTTTCTTCTTTCTTCTTCTTCTTCCCCCCCATCCTTATATCCTTGTCTTCCCCTCCTTCTCCTCTTCTTCTTCCCCTCCTCCTTGGTTTCCTCCTCTCCCTTCTTTTCCTCTTCCCCTTTCCCTCTTCCTTTCCCCCCCTCCTCTTTCCTGTCCTTCTCCTACTTTTCCAGCTCCCCCTTCTTCTCTTCCCCTTTCCCCTTCTCCTTTTCCTCCTCCTCCTCTTCTCCTCCTCTTCCCCTTCTTCCTCCTCATCCTATTCCTCTCCCTCTTTCCCCTCCTCCTCTTCCTCTTCCTTTTCTTCTTTCTCCTCCTTATCCTTTTCCTCCCCCTTCTTCTAGTTCTTCTTTTTGATTGTGTTGTTGTTCTGTTTCTGTTGTTGTTGTTTTTGTTTTTGTTCTTTTCTGTGAGGCAATTGGGATTAAGTGACTTGCCCAGGGACATACAGAGCCACACATAAATGTCATAGGATCTAAAACAAGAAGAAAATTTAGAGATTTTTTTAGCATAAATATCTTGTATTGAAGGTTAGGAAAGGAGATCCAGGAAAGGTTGTCCAAGGTCACACAGTAAGTAGCAAAGGTAAAATTTGAACCTATGTCCTTGGAGTCCAAGTCCAGTGCTCATTTCACTAGACCAGGAAGATGGATGGATAAGCTCTTGGGGATACTGCTTTGAATAGAGAATAATATAATAATAAAAATTAACATCATATAGCACTTTAAAATCAATGAAGCACATTGCAAATACTATTTGATTTTATCCTCACAACAACCCTTGGGAAGTAAGTATTATTATCATTCTTATTTTTTTAGGTGAAGAAACAGAAAAACAAAGGTTCAGTGAATTGCTTAGGATCTTGCATGTATGTCTATAATTTTTCAAATATTTAATGCTTAAGGGATAGGAAAATGGCAACAAGTTTGCATCTCTCCTTTCTAAAGATGATGAGATACAGAACAGGTTGCATTATGTACCCTCCACCATATTTTCCTGGGTAATGGGCCCTTGATATGCTAGACTCTCACAGTTGACAGTCTACTTCTGTCATTCAAAAGAAAATAGATTCAGATTCATTTTTTTGGAAGAAATATGCCCACTTTCCAATGATTATGACAAATCAACATTCAAAATTAAATGTTTTTGGGACCCTAACCCAGGAATCTGTTTCTTTCTGATTTTGGTGTTGACTCTTATCACAATGTCTTGACTTTTGGATTGATTTTGGATTTTCTAACTGGTACTAACTGTTTCCATCTAGCTCATATTGGTTATTCATTACCTATTTTGTCCCTTTCCAATATCTCTCACTTTGGAATCTTCCAAAGTCTGAAGACTTGGCTACTTCCTTATAAATTCTGTCCCAGTGATATCCTCTAACTTAAAAAACAATAATTGTCCTTGAGCTCCTTCACCGTATTTCTCATCTTATGTACTGATAGTTGGCCTGAATTGCTTCCTAATTACAACATGCCCATCCTTGGTCCAGTTACCTTAGATAATTTTGCCTTAGATCATCCACTACAAAGACTACACTATAGATGCTTTGCCTACAGTTACACATTTAATAAATGTTAAAGTTCTATATAATTTCTAGTTATTATATTTATATTATACATAATATGCATTACATATAATATTATAATTATTATAGTTGAATGCTATTTATTATACATTATAAAATAGTACATGTGGCAATATTAAATAATTGCCACTAATTCTTATAATATACATTATGTTTTAATAATTATTAATATGTTATAACATAACTATTATATTGTAATATGTTACTTTCTTTTATAATGCATACTAACTATAATATTATAAAATATCATTAATTAATGTCATAATTATATTGTCACTATATTTATAATTACTATATTGTCACACATATGTGTTCATTTATAATGTTCTGATGATAAAAAGGTTTAAAACTTTCAGGTAGTACTATATAGAAAAATATCAAGCTAAACTATGGATATCTTTCTTTATGGAGGCCAACAATTTATTTTGTTTCACTAACAGATAATAAATCAGCAAGCTTCCACTATGCTAAAAAAGGGGGTTTCTTTGTAAATGCTGTGAGACAAGAAGGAGGGTGTATAGGTCTTGGAGGGGACATACTGATAAGGGATAATTGGATACTATGGGTACAGAGATAGAAGAGAACATTAAACAGCATCTTGCAATGAATATAGGCAATTTTCCCTAATGTTGTCACCAGACTTTGACATGAACAACTGATGGTTGAACAACATGTGGCAGCTGATTACATGGGTACTTCTATCAGGGTATTTAGAAGAATAAATTAATGACCTCTCTGGGCCTTTATCTGCTCATATACAAAATGTGGGGGTGGATTGCATACTTTCTAAGGTTTCTTCCAGCTCTAATGTTCCATGATTCCATGTGAAGGGGGCTGCTCTCTCTTAGACTAAATCAGCTCGTACATGATTATAAGAAAGAGCAGATGGCACAGTCAGACACAGCTAATGTGTTGATTTGTTTGTTTAATTAGACTTTGTTGTGAGGGAGGAAGTGGGGGTAGAGATGTGATTGGGAAATGGAGGGAACATAAAAAAGAATATTGATAAAATATGTATGTAAAAAGAGGAAAATTCATCTTTCTGTCTTCTATATTCCCCATCCCCTCCACAGAACAATGAAAAATAACAGGAAATCATGGTCAGTCACTGCCTTCTTGTGCCCCCTTCTCTTTACCTGGAATAGTGACTTTCCAAATTTTAACTTCCAGAGCAGCCCTTTTGAGTTTAAATACTCAGTTCTGGTATACCATACTGGGACTGAGCTCTCTTGATCGATAGGTGAGTGAGTGAAAGCTCAATTGAACAAATATATCAAATTTGTTTTTATTGCCTTTTATATCTCATCTAGCCATCCACCAATCAACCAGATCCCATCCAGTCATCTAGCCTGCTACAAAGTCCACCCCATTTTTGTTTTTCCTCCTCTTAGCTTTCCATTTTTATATATACTCTGGGAAAGGTTACATAACCACTTCTACCACCCTGGTTCAAATTCTCATAAACTGTTGCTTGATTTATTGAATTGGCATCCTAATCATATTTCCTATCCCAAGTTTCTACCCATTCCAATGTAATCTCCAAATATCTGTCAAAGTGGTTTTCTTAAATGATCATGTGTTTTTACTTTTTCTTCACTAAATTTCACTGGTTCTCTATCATTTCTAGGAATGAATACATACATATATTTCTCAGTTCAACATTTAAAGCTTTCTGCTCTCTGGTTCCAACTTACCATTCTAGTATCACCATACATTATTCTTCATTCCATCTTCCACCTCCCTGCATGGAATGATCTCCGTTCATACCCCTGCCTCTTAGAAACTCTACTTTCCATTAAGATTTACCTCAAATGCCACTTTCTACAGGAAGCCTTTCCTGATTCTCCCCAGCTGTTGTTTCTTTCTTCCTTCTAGATTTCCTTCTTCTATTTTGTATATATGCATGTTTACTTCAATAGAATGTAAGCTTCTTGAGGACAGGGTCTCTCACTTTTGTCTTTGTTTTCTCAACACATAGCAGAGTACCTAGCATATAATAACACTTTAAAAAGTGTTTACTGATTGATGGATTGTTACTGAAAGCAGTGACAAAATTTTTGCCCTATGACTCTATTCATAATCCTTCTGACCAAAACTTTTTCCTTCTATCCCCTGCCCCCAATTTATGTTGTATTCTTCTTTGTCTATATCCCTTTTTGAGATCAGGGATTATATCACTCTTATATGTGTCTCCTTAGTGCTCATCACAGTGTTTAGCACATAGTAGAAGCTTAATAAATGTTTGTTTACTCATCCACAACACAAAACAAAATAAGAAAAAAGAAACCTCATATGGTGACAGCTGGAGAAATTAATGCAAGGAAGAGATTAGGGGAATCTGAGGGACATTAGGCAGCTGTGAGGTTCATGATGTTGGTCCTGAATCTCTTCCCCTTTGACATCAGTATTGCGTGAGAGGGTATATGTATAGTGTCTCTATTAACCCAAGATCAAGCTTCAGAGCCCACGTGAAGTGGTACCAGAATTGGAATAAGCAGGGTTGAAAATTGACCAGATTCAGCCTAAAGTTTCTATTTTAATCCAGTCTACCACGCTTCCTCCTGATTGCCTAGCAGTGGACGTCAGGGTCCCAAAAGCAGAGAGGTAGTTGTTGCCATGGAGACCACCATGGCACTGACTTCCCACCACTCTGCTATATTTAGGTAGTCTTGAAAAAGGTCTGACTGTACCAAAAAGACTGGTATTCTGGATGGTTTATATCTTAAAAGAGGAGCATAAAAGAAACTCAAAGGGTTGGAGTCATGGCAGAATATAGGACCTTTATTTAGGAACAGTAATAGAAGAGTATTATGTGATACAAAAATTAAAGCATTTAATTATTGACATCAATATATTATTTGAATTTTAGTAGTCTCTAAATGTGTTAACATATGAGTAAATTGTATTTTAATATTCTCTGCTCAAGCTTTGGTGCTTTGTGGAATTACATCCAAATTTTTATTTTTATTTTATTTCATTTTTTTTAAATTTTTTTTTTTTTTGCTTTTTGCTGAGGCAATTGAGGTTAAGTGACTTGCCCAGGGTCACACAGCTAGGAAGTGTCTGAGACCAGATTTGAACTCAGGTCTTCCTGACTTCAGGGCTGGTGCTCTATCCACTGCGCCACCTAGCTGCCCCTACATCCAAATTTAAAAAAAAATATTTCATTGAATAATGACTATTTTTAAGTGGTAAATCTGTATATTTCAGCAAAGAACATTTATTAAGATACTGACCTCCCTTTGATGACAAAGATGCTTTTCTTTATTTTCTACTGTACCATACTCTGTTTGGCTATAGCTGGGACACTGTACTTCCCCACTCCCTCACCACAAAGAATGAAATGGACCTGGATAGCGAATAGAGCATGGTATCATTACTGATATAAATTCCCCAAAACATTCTTTTTTAATATCTATAATCATAATCACTTTTATCTTCTTCCTTTATCATTAGTAATAAGTATTAACCATTAATGGTGAGCAGATGTTATACTAAAGAAAAAAACTGAAAGTCTCTATGCTGCTACTTAGGATCAAATTATATAAAAGAATTCTGGGAAGATCAGAAAATGAAGAAAGGATAAAAATTGATCATATTTATAAAAATAAAAATAAATATAAAATATAAATATAAATAAAAATATAAAAACAACTTTCCTCATAACAACATTAGTTGCTAGGGAGTATTGGTATGAATTATTCCCATTTTACAGATGAGGAAACTGAGTCTGAAAAAAACTAAGTCATTTACCCACAATAAAAATATGTTTGCAAAGCACTTTATGTAATTATCTCCTTTAATATATACACACATACATATATTTCTCTGTTTGACATTTAAAGCTTTCTACTCCCTAGCTTCAACTTACTATTGTAGTGTCATCATACATAACCTAGTGAAGAATACATTTTAAGCATTCTCATTTCTACTTTATAGATACATTGAATGTTGAATGACTTAATCATGATCACATGACTATAAATTGATAGAAGTAGGATTTTAATCCAAGTCTCTTTTGACTCCAACACTTTCAAATTGTGATGCTGGAGAAGACTTTTGATAGTCCTTTGTTTAACAAGGAGATCAAATTAGTTGATACTTAAAAAAAAATAATTCGTGCTATTCATTGGAAAGCCAAATTCTGTAGCTGTAACTTAAATACTTTGGCCATATAATGAGAAGATAGGTCTCATTGGAAAAGATCCTGATGTTGGGAAAGATTGAAAGCAAAAGGAGAAGGAGATGGCTGAGAGTGAGATGGATAGATGGTGTTGATGTGTTCAGAGTAGCAATTCTTAGTTCCAAATAATGTTCTTGGGGTTTAGCACCAAATGTTGAGATTGATGTAGGCACCTAATGTTGGGGTTCAATCATATGAAGAATTTACAATGGCCATTCTCTTTGGCAAATAAGGTAGGCTTTTTTAGGAAAAGAGGATATAGAAAAAAGTGAAGAGACACAATAGACACCAGGAATGGTAAATATGAAATAGAATTGGGAGAGTTTATAACAATTAACAATGGAAAAGACAAGTTCCCTAGAGTTCATAATTAACCAGCAGAAAGGAAACATCCCCATGAGACTGAAGTATGTCTTTAGCTGGCAGACTAAATCCATAAAGGAGTTTAACTAAAAGAGTTAATAAAAAGGAGAAAAAGACCATGAGATATGGTGGAGAGATGAGAAGAAAGACATCATGTGGCTTGGGGGAGGGATGAAGAGAAAGACAATACAAAGTAGAACACTGCGGCAGACTGGCCCAAAGAGAATTTAAAGGGGAAATTTAACCTCAGGGGTTTGATAACTTGGATTTCTGGCTGGTCATGGACAAGGTGGGGCTACCCACGACCTGCACAGATGATGGGACTATTAAGGCTGAACTGATCCACATCAGTATCCTTTCCTGCTTGTCTCGGAGTAATTTTATTAGTACTTCAGGCTCTCTCTGTCAATCACCAGGACCTCATCAGTATCATGGAAACAATGAACATGAACTTGGACAGAATGGGAGAGATAGCAGAGGATAGAAAGACCTGGTGTATGATAGTTCATGGGTTATAAAGAATCAGACACAATTGAATAACTGAACAACTCTTAACTCCAGACCAAGGGCTTTCTCATTAGCACTTGAACTCAGAGATTTGACTCATTTTTTTTGGTTGTTGTTTGTTTGTTTATTTTTTTTTATAAAATATTGCATAACTTCTATCTCAAAGGATGACAAAAACATGGAATTTTAGGACAGTCAGAATATTATATTTTTCAGAATGTTGGAGCTACTCAGGTCAGTTTTCCAAACAAAGTGAACCTTGAGGAGAAGTTTGGAAAAGATTTGGAGAAGATTACAGTGGGAGCTGGATCAATGAATCATTGCTTCAGGCTTATAAAACTTCATTGAAGTTGGAAGTGAGAAAATATTCTAAACTACAGGCTTAAAAATAGAATAGGAGTAAAAATATAAGAGAAAGTAGATACATGGATTTCATGAATCCTGTTTTTACTAAAGGCATGGGAGTTTATTTGACACATCTAATGACAGATGCCTGCAGTTTTACAGAAGCTTAAACTGGATATAAGGAAAATGTGGAGTCCCAGAGGAGAGTTGAAGAGAATGGCTACAGGCCATTGTACTGGGCATGGAAACCATTTTTACTGCAGTATTTTGAATTGCCCCTTGGGGAATCAGGCAATGTGAAAAGGATACAGAAGAAAAATACATCAAACGGTTTTTAGAAATAAAGGGGTGGTTTTCACTGAGTTTAATAGTCTCAGTCTTTTCTTCTTTCTTTTTGATCTGACTTGGTATTTTGGTATATTAACTGAAAATCTTGGAATGACTACATTTGAAATTCTGGGAGACATGAATCTCAAAGCTTGGATTAGATCTAAATTGTCATAATCTTCCTCATTTTCAATTTTGCTATTCACACTTTGCAAAGAAAATGTAATACCAAAAAGTGAAGAACTTGCCCAGTGTGAACCACTAAGTATATAGAATATGAGCTTCCCCACAGAGTGTAAGCTTGAAGGCAGGGACTACCTGGCTTTTTGCCTATATCTCCAGTGTTTTTAGCACAGTTCTTGGTACTTTTTAATGCCTGTTGAACTGAACTGAATAAGTAGAATTAGGAAAATTTATCTCTCCTAATTCTCTGGTGTCTTTTCATTTGTCTTCACTGAGAAAGGCCTCCAAAAAAACTATATAATTAGCTTTGGACTTCTCAGTAACCTTTCACAAGGTATTATGCCTACGGGGTTGCATGAGTATTCCTATACTAAAGGGAGTGACTCTTTCTTTTTTGGAGATCTCTTGATTTCGTACTTACCTGAGGATATTTTTCCAAGCAAACATTCTGAACTGATTAGGGGACACTAATCCCATATTTCTTTAACTGATTTCCTCCATGTGATCACTATAATTATTGAGGGATACAATAGATGTCAGTGTGACTTCTTGACTTACAGTCAAGCAAAAGCAGGGGTATATGAATATAGTTTTTTTTTTTAAAGAAATGCATCTTAGTAGGTACCATCAATCCATCTATTGCAAGTATTGATCTGAGACACAGTCTTATAAAAAGCTAACAAATGATATTGCTTTTGCCAACCAGCTTCCAAATCTGTATTACAATCACTAGACTCTTCCATTCTATCCAAATTTTATAAAATATTAAAATATTCAAAACAAACCATGTGTTTTCACATATATCATAATTCCTTAAATCTTAGCTGCATATGTTTTCTTTAGTATCAGTATACCTGCCATTAGTAAAATATTATCCAACTCTTTTCATGAAACTTCTATAGAGAAGGCAGTTAGATGATATAGTGGATAGGGCATTGGACTTGGATTCAGACAAAATCCTTCCTCATGTAGTGATGGTGGTGGTGGTGGTGGTAGTAGTAGTAGAAGTAGAAGTAGTAGTAGTGGTAGTAGTGGAAGTAGTAGTAGTAGTAGTAGAAGTAGTAGTAGTAGTAGTAGTAGTAATAGTAGTGATGTGAATCCTATTCTTTTATTAAGCATAATCAGGTCAGCTCCTAGACTGTCTAGTTAGCATTTTTACAGACAGTCATAACAACCTTTTGGGAATTTCCCAGACTATCTTGATAAGCACAGAATAATGAGAAGCTGAAGTTCATCCTTTTCACTATTAGCACTTAAATTTTGATGAAAAATTCAGATTTCTCAGACTTAACTTTGAGATCATCTCAATATCTCAATACACACCCTTATCACTCCCAAGATCCTGCCTAACTCCTCTATGATTCCTCTCCTTACTTCATAGATTCTGCCTCTACTCCCTGAGACTTTAAAAGTTTTGTACCACAAAATGAAAATTGATTATTCAGTGTGATTGCTTTTGTGTTATATCTGCTTGTACCAGTGACACTATTCATATTAAATAAGTAGCAAGCTTTTATAACCTGTGCTGGATGAATTGTCATGGTTACTCTATGTCATGAATCAAATCTCTATTAAACTGTTTTTATTGCTCTCCCGAATCTATTTCATATCACTACTTCTGGTGCCTATTTTATCACTTTGATCATAATAGTAGTAGTAGTAGTAGTTATTGCTATTATTATTGTAGCAGAAGTTGTAATAATAGTATTGATTCCAATATACTAAAGATCTTTGTCTCATTTCTTTAATATCCCAATACTGTCAAGCATTCTGTTTTCCTCAGTTTCCTCAATTATAAAGTGGGAATAATAACACCTACCTTTCTGAGTTGTTGTGAAGATGAATAGCACAAGGAGAAAATAGTATAAGTGTTTTTGTCTCTACCTGGCTATTGCTGCTGTTGTTCAGTTGTTTTGAGGTTTATTTGTCAAAGACACTGGAGTTGTCTACCATTATCTTCTCATTTTGTAGTTGAAGAAACTGAGATAAATAAGGTGATTCACCCAGTGTCACTCAGCTGCCTCAGTAAGTGTCTAAAACTGTGTTTGAATTCAGGAAAATGAATATAAAATGTGTATTTTATTTATGTAATTTTTTGCATCATGTCTCCTTTATTAGTATATAAACTTGAGGATAGAGACATTCTTGTAGACTGACTGGCTGCCTCTTGTTTTTTTGTACATAAGTGGACCACCACCTTTTTGAATCATGCATCTTTTTTTTTTACATTGCTTATAGGATCAGAGGATTTAGAGTTGAAGAAATTAAATTTCATTCCTTTAAAAAATATCAGGAAACTGATGGCAAGAGAGATTATGGGATTTACCAAAGGTCATATATAAAAAAGCAGAGCTGCAATTTGTTCTCTGACCACAAATCCTTTGGTCTTTCTATAATTGTACAACATACTTTTATTACTGCTGAATTAGATGAGATATCAGAAGTTTTCTTGTTCAATCTATACCTGAATAGAAATCTCCAGTAAGTAATCATCTAGACTTTGCTTGAAAATCTCTAACAAGGGAGCACTCAGCAATAATAATAATTTTAATAACTAATATTTACATAGTGCTTTAAGGTTTGCAAAGTGCCTTACATATGTTCTATCATTTGAGTCTTATAATAAACCTGTGATGTTAAGTGATATTATTATTCCCATTTTTCAGTTGAGAAACTGAGGCTAACAGAGGTGAAGTAACTTGCCCAGACACAGGTGGAAGTGTTTGAGAACTGATTTGAACTTTGGTCTTGTGATTCCATGTCTAGCACTTTATCACCATTACCCAGCTGTCACTTCCTAAAGAGGCAATCCCTTTTGCTTTTGGTTAGCTTTCACTATCAGGTATTTTTTTTTTTTCCTTTTACCGAGTAAAAATCAGCCTTTCTGAAGTGACTGCCAGTTGTTTCTAGCTCTGTCCTCTGGAGCCAGGGAAAATAAGTCAAATTCCTCTTCCATATGATCACACTTTAAATATTTGAAAATAGTTATATCACATCCTTACAATGCTTTCTTTTCTTCCAGGTAAATATACCACATCCATTCAAATTATCTTCATATTGCTGTCCTTCAACATTCTGATCCCTCCTGGATGTTGCCATTTGTTAGTAGCTTTCCTAAAAAATGGTTTCCCAAAATTAATGTAGTACTACAGATGTGGTTTGACTGGGGACTATTACCTTTTTCATTTGAGACATTATGTGTCCTTTTTAATGGCACTTAAGGCTACATTCAGTTTCCTTGACTGCCATGTCTTAGTGTTGATTCATATTGAGATTGTACAAAATGACAAAATCCTTACTCTTTTTTAAATGAACCATTCCAAAGTTATGCTTTCTCCAGCTTAAGCTGATAAAATTGAGTCTTGACCCCAATTATAGGACTTTCCTTTCAATAAAAGTCTTTTCTTTTTTTTATTACATTCAGGCTTTGGTGGTTCTAGACTTTCCAGCTGTTTTTGGATCCCAGCTCTATTCTTTAACATTAACTATACTTCCCAGCTTTGTGTCATTGGAAATTTTTTTTTTTTTGCTTTTTTGCTGAGGCAAATGGGGTTAAGTGACTTGCCCAGGGTCACACGGCTAGGGAATGTTAAGTGTCTGAGACCAGATTTGAACCCAGGTCCTCCTGACTTCAGGGCTGGTGCTCTATCCACTGTGCCACCTACCTGCCCCTGTCATTGGAAATTTTCATAAGAATACTGTCAATAAATTAATAATAATTTATTTAGACATCTATTATGGGCCAGGCACAAGACTAAACATTGTTGATGTCTTCATCCAAGTCATTAACAAAGTTGTTGAACATAACAGGGTGAAGGAGGAATCTCCAACATATTCCATGAAAAAAAAACAATGAAAATAGTAAAAATAAAATAAAAAATCTCCTTGAAATAGACATTGAGCCAATAATTACTATGCTGTGGGTTCATTTTGTACATTTAAATTCAGTAGACTCTACTATCATCTTGTACATAAGAATAGCATGAAACTGCAAAACTTTCCATCTAATAAATCTGTTAAAAAAGAAACAAGGTTGGTCTCAAAATTTTGTTTTGATGAAGCCAAGCTGACATTTTGTGATCATACTTCTCTTTCCAAATATTCAAAAGCTATCCTTTTGATAATACACTCCAGGAATTGAAGTCATGACCACTGTTCACATGACATACTTTTTTTCTTTTTGAAAACTGGGTCAAAATGGACTTTTCTCCAGTTCTGAAGTCATTTCCCCATTCTACATGTTTATTTACTGACTATTGATAACAATTTGCTGGCCAGATCTACCCTTCTTTTAATATCTGGTGATGCCATTTACCAGAGTCTAGTGACATGAACTCAATTAATGTAAGTTGATATTCTCTTACTGTATTCTTATTTTAAATAGTTTTATATACTCAACCATTTTTGTTCTTGTCATTTTCAGTCTAATGATAATTTTCCTGGCAAAGAGAAATAAAAAATGTTAAAAGTCCTGCCTTTTTTCATCATCTGTAATCATTATTCCATCTACCCCAAGCCTCATTTCTATTCCTTTTCTAATTCTACTCTTTACCAACATAATTTTCAAAATTTCTTTTTTATTTTCCTTAACATTCATGATCCGCCTCAGTTCATTCTGAGCTTCAGTGCTCTTGATATTATTCTTTCAATAGCATGCCTTGTTCCATTATCTACCTTTTCATATGCTCTGCTTTAACCCTCACTGGATGTCAGTACTCATTGGATGATTGAACAAAGCTCTCTGTTAGTTGTATCAATCAGAGAATCTTGTATAATTTAAATGTAGAAGATAAATTAATGAGAATCTTCAGGGATGCATATTATTCTATTGAAATAACATTTTTTCTCTTAAACCTATGAACAAAAAGGTACCAGGATGCTATATTTTTTCTATACTTCAATACAAGTTACATAATGATGTGATCTGATTTAGAAAATTATCTGGGAATGTCTGTTTCCTACATAGGATTATACAAGTAATTGGAACTTCAAAATTGAGAAGGGTCACAGGCCAAGGTACATATGAATAGCATAGCACCCAAAATAGTCATCTAGCCTTTGCTTGAAACCTTTTAGTGAGGGTTTCACTTCTTAATATAGTCCATTTCATTTAATGATATCTAATTGTTATTTGTTTTTTCCTGACATCAAGTCTAAATGTGTATTTTATTCACTACCACCCATTCATTGTTCATTTTTATTTTTATTGTACTGGACCAAGTAGATCAAGTGTTATATTTCCTTCCACCTAACATCCCTTAAAAATAGTTGAAGATGACTGTCATAGTCCAGCATCTAGTTTATAACAAATCTTCTGTTTTCCAGGTTAATGTCTAAAATTCTTCAGCCAGTCTTTTTGTGGGGTAAACACAAAGCACTACAACATCATGGTTTTCCACCTTTTGTGTGTCTCCAGACAATCAATGTTCTTTATAAATTGTGATACTCATAACTGAACCCAATCTAGAGGTTAGAGCTCCATATCTAGTCTCACTGGGACAAATTACAACAGAAATATCACTCCCTAGCCCTTGACTCAATGGCTTTCTTAATGAGTTTTTCCAAAGTTCAAATGATTTTGTGGGAGATATCATGTTCATGAATGGCCCCAAACCTTTTATAAAAGAATTTCTCTGAGATACTGGAATGGTTTGCCATTTCAAATTTTATATTAGATTCTATCTTTCTAAATTCAGTTTAATGCTCTAGCTTGTTGAGATATTTCTGGATCTTGACTCTATCATCTATGCTATTTCCTTCGATTTTTGTGTCCTGTGAAAATTCAATGAACATAGTATCTATGCCTTTCTTCAAGTGATTGGGGAAAGTAGTAACCAGCACAAAGACAAGTACAAATCCTTGGGACACTTCATTAGAGATCTAGTTCCAGATTAACTCTTCTTTGGGTCCAGCCATTCAACTGGTTTCCAAATTTATGAAGTTGCATTATTATTTAACTTATATCTCTTCATCCTTTACTATGACAATAGTGTCAGAAACTTTATTAAATGCTTTACTGAAATCTATTAATATTATGTTTATAGCATTCCTCTGATCTCTTAGTCAAGAACCACTATCAAAAGGAGAAATTATGGTAATCTTGGATAACCTCTTCTTGATAAAGTCATAGTGATTCTTTGTGATTAGTTCTTCCTTTTCTAGACAGTCAATAAATCTTTCCTTAATATATTTTAGATTTTGGGGCAGCTAGGTGGCACAGTGGTTAGAGCACCAGCCCTGAAGTCAGGAGGACCTGAGTTCAAATCTAGTCTCAGAGACTCAACATTCCCTAGCTGTGTGACCCTGGACAAGTCACTTAACCTCAATTGCCTCAGCAAAAAACAAAATAAATAAATAAATAAATATTATATATATATATATGTATATATATATATTTTTTAGATTTTTCCAGAGTTTGAAGTCAACTTTTATTGATCTATAATTACATCTCCACCATTTTTTCATCAAAAATCCTCTTCTTGGGTGGCTAGACCATTCTCATAAAGATTTTATGACAACAAGAAACTAGACATATAGGTTAGTAGTTGTCTTGGTTCACCTTTTTTTTGGTAAGAATTCTACCTATGATGTTTTCTACTCTTTTGGAAATTCCTTTTTAAGAAAATTTTAAGTAATATTGGTTCCCTACATGCCTTTCAAATCCCATCTTCTGAATGTATTTGTTCTGCATGTGCTTAGTCCCATTCAGCTTCTTGACTTCATTTTCTTAATGTCAGCATCATGGCCAGGAATAGCAGTGGAACTAGTAGTAACTAACTATTCAGCACCAGGGCAGGAGCATTTGCTGAGCCAACTAGAACTGAGATGTTTTCCTTGTTTAATACAGGAATTCAGAAATGTTGTGTAGTGCAAGGAACCATGGGGAGGGAACAGTGGCTACTGCTGGAAGTAATCAGACTGACTCTAATATTGTAAAATTTTGGCAGATTGAGCTATTTTCTGAGAGAGTTTTGACCCAAATAAGCTTCTTGATCTTGGCGTAAGAAAGAGATAGAATGGAGGTTTGAATCAAAAAAAGATCCTACCGTTTAGAATACCTGAGCGATTCTACTTATATAGGTGTGTTTTAATGTGTCTATATTCTCTTTCATATATATGTCTCTTTTTTAATATCCTTTCCTATTTTCTAATAACCTAGGGGCTCAATGGGATGTGAATACCTTCCCTCTATTTCTTCATGCTACTTTTGTTGCTTTATCTTTTCTTTGTACTTGGAATCTTGGTGTTCTAATACAGATGAGTTCATTATAAAAAGCTTTGAGAGACATCCTAGACTGCATCTTTGATACATTCTTTCTTTGAGATGTTGTCATGTCAACCTCAAGTTATATTTGAGAACTCTAGACATAATACTAAGTAACAGAAGGGTATGGTGGGAAGAACACTAAATTAAGTTTCAGGTAAGACCTGAGTTTGAATTCTATATCTAACACTAATTGTGTTATGAGCAAATCACTTAACTTCTTCTAGACTCAGTTTCTCTTCTGTAAAACAAAGAGACTAGTTTCTGTAATACCAATCTCATAGGATTGTTGTAAAGATTAATGATATAACATGTATTATGCTTTTTAAATCTCAAAGCAATATACATATTAGTAATTTCCACCAAACACTATGGATGCCTGTCTCTCCTGTTTCACTGAAGGGCCAAATAGAATTTGTTTTTATTTTACTTTATTTTAATATGATTTCTTGATATGTATCCTTTGTTCATAGGTGTTTCTGCTCTTCCCCTTGAATTCAATTGTCCTGTGTTATAAAGAAAAACATCCAAGCAAAAACAATCTAGTGGTGATGTCTAACAAAGTGTGCAATATTCTGTTCCATGTAGTCTCCTTTTTCTCTACAAAGAGTCACTATGATTTCATCAAGAGCAGCTATATTTTATTATTTGTTTTCCAGGACTAAAATGATTATTATAATTACTCAGATGTGAGACTGAAAATTTTTTGGGGGTTTCTATTTAAGATAAAAGAAGATACATGTTTATTGCTCTAAGATAGAATAAGAGTACATCTGAGAGAAAAGACTATATTTTTCTATAATGCACCAGCCTAGTTGAAGTTTCCAGGACATCAATTCCAGTATGCCTGAAGGACAACATGACTTTATCAGGAGGGTGGTTGAGACTTGGAGGAAGAAGGAAATTATATAGAGTGGCCACTCATGATAGAGCCCCACAGCTGAAGGCATGTAATAATATCAAGCTGAGTGATGGGGGAATTCTTGCCATGACTGAGGCAGTAAACAATGGCAAGTAATCCAAGTAGAGATACAGAAATTTCCTAAGTGGATGTTATTGACTTTTAGTCTTGGTGGCCAGAGACATTTGTCAAGTTATCTCCACCCTGGGAAAGTATTTCCCTCATTATTTATTCAGGCCCCTATTCCCTACAATGAGTATACTAAGATTGTTTTCCCTATCCCTATAATAATTGCTTTAGTTCCAATTAAATGTTTTAATTTAGCGTGTATGTTCCTTGTCTGATCTGATAGCCACCCCAGTTGAGATAAGATGGGGGTTTGAGTAAAATAAAATACATATAACTTTTAAACAGCCCACATAGAACCTAATAATTCATGTGAATCCAGAGCTGAATAGCATCAGAAGTTACCTACCATTAGGGATTCTAATTGGCATTAAGGAATATAAAGTAAATAATGAAATAGTCCTTCTCCTCAAGTAGATTATATGCTTCTACGAATATAAGAATTAATTAAAGCAGATGCAAGGGATTTATCTGACTTTTCCATTCACTGTAAGGGGCATCTATTTTTGTTATTGTTGTTCCTGAGAAAAAAAGTAGATTTCATCCTTGGGTTGACTATTGATTTGATTTGAGATCACCGTTGGCAATTGCTATTCTCACTGATTTGGAGCATTCCCGCTAGACTTTAAGGAAGATGGATGTGTATTGATTTGAACTTGCACTGATATTCTTTAGAATTAAGGTGAAAAATATGAATGGAAGATAGTCATTGGTTATAGGAGCAGTATGTCCTAATAGCTAGTTTTTTTTTTATTTTTTTTTATTTTTTTTTTTATTGAAAGCTTAGAGACCTTTGTTCAAATCTTTCTTCTTAAATTACTCTCTGCATGAGAGGGTAAGTCATCTTATCTCTGAACTTAAATTTCTTCATTTTCAAAATGGGAATAATAATAGTCACAGTGCCTGTCTCAAAGTTCAAGTATGTGAAGTATTTTGCAAGCTGCAAAGCTCTGTTTAGAAGTCAGTGATTATTATATAGTTGGAAGTTTGGAAGTTTGTCTATATTCTCTGAGGCAGTGTGACCTAAAGGTTAGAAAGGAAGTCTTGGGGTCAGGAACATCGGAGTCAAGTCTTGGCTTAGACAAATACTAGCCGTGTTACCCTAGGCAAGGCACTGAACCTTTCAAACCTGAGGCAACATTCTAATTCTGAAAGTTTCAAACAAGTTGCATCAGAAAAGGGAGTTTTCATGTCCGGAGTTCCTCAAACTGATTAAATCATAGTGGCTCATAATGAAATCGTAAGACTCTTTCTTTCGGTCCAATCCTATCTGACTCTATTGTTCTAATTCCAGGGTCAGGTTAGGAATATCAGCTCAACAATCCAAAAATAATTCTACTTTAATGGTGTGGCCACAGATTGGGGAAAGCCAAGATTGCCCTCACCAAATTCATTTGCAATTGCTACTGGTTTACTGTTCCACAGATCAGTTGTCTGGTCTTCCTCACTGTGTTGACAATGTGGTAAAAATAATTTGAGGAAACATAATTTGAAGTCTCCATCTTTTCAACTAGTATTCAAAAGATGGATTTTAGTGTCAAGGTACAGCTAGGGACTATTGAAAGCATTGTGTTATTTTCCATATATAATTTATAATTTTTTTCCTATTAAATTCTAGAATAAGTTCCTTGTTCATCTATAGTATGGATCCAGAATATATAATGGAGGAAAAAACATGCACACATATATTCAGGTTATATATATATATATGTATATATATATATATATATTTATTCAGTAAACATATACTAAGTACTATTAAATGCTCTGTCCACTGTGCCCCTTAGTTGTTTTTTTTAAGAGAAAAATTGTTTTTTTTTTTAAAATTGTTAATATTTCCTCAATACCTTTTAAAGAAAAGCTAGTCTGACTTGCATGAGGGAAAAGCATTAAGGGATTGCTCCTCCTGTATACAAAGATAAGAGATGAAATATTATATATGGGGAACCATAAGGAGGCTGATTTAGCCATATTGGGTATTCATATGGATCACTGATTTCCCTCTCATTTCCTTAGCCTTATAAACCCTTCCAGTGTACTAGTTACTAGAGATATTTATTGTTTTTATGAGTCTAAGATTTTCCTAACTGTATATCCCTTTGGCCCATCAACAATTGGCTGAGGTGGGCAAGGATTTGATGAATGTAGCCAAGGGTGGAAGTGATGCTGTCACAACTGGAGAAATACATGATGGGTACATAATGAGAACAATCCTAGCCAGGAAGCATGACATTGACCAACTATATGAGTGAGAAAGTATCTCTTGCTCCATTAGTCAGGTCTATCACTCTGTAGCTTTCAAAATGACAATTAAATCTGATCTCCTATGCCTAAAGTCTACTTTAAGGTAAGTAAGGTGTTCTTCAAGTCAGTGAGCAGTTGTTAACTCATCCAAGAAATTATTTATTTCAGCAATAGAGGTATGTGGGTTGCATTCAGGGAAAAACCAGGGAAGGAGACCAAATATCTCACAAAGGAATGTGTATTGGATAGACAAGTAAATGATTTTATAAAAGAGTTCCATGATGGGTGAGTGGTAGAGAAATACATAGTAAATCCTACCATTTTAGGATTTAGAGTTTAAAAGAAATATAGAGAAAATGTAATCCAATGCCCTTTTTTATAGATAAGGAAATTTAAACTTAGTTTAAGGCAGAGCTTTGCTAAAATCACAGAGCACATCAGTATCTGATCTAGGATTTGAAACCAGGCTTTTTGAATAGATCCAGTGTTCTTGTTCCTCCATATTGCCTTTTAATAGGAAGAAGATTAGCCCAGATATACTATTCAGGGATCCAATTCACGTACTTTGCTCATTGGCCTCAACCAAGCATCCAACTAATCACCTATAAATTAATCAAAAAAGTACAAATTAAATACTTAATTCATGCAAAATATTAGGCACTAGGAATAAAAATGCAAAAAAGAAAACAGTCCATTAAAGATTTTATATGCTGTTGGTAGTTTGAGGATATAACATATATTGTTGGTGACATGCAATGGATAAGTAAACTTTTACTTGGAGTGTCAAAAGTGATACAGTTTGGCTCTTTTCAACAATGAGATGTTTCAGGCCAGTTCCAATGATTTTGTGATGAAGGGAGCCAGCTGTAACTAGAGAGAGGACTGTGGGAACTGAGTGTGGTTCACAATATAGCATTTTCACTCTTTTTGTTGTTGTTTGTTTGCATTTTGTTTTCTTTCTCATTTTTTTTCTTTTTGATTTGATTTTTCTTGTGCAGCAAGATAATTGTATTTTTTGGATTTAATTTAATTGGATTTAACATATATATGTATATATTTTACCATAGTTAGTTTATATTGGATTACTTGCCATCTAGGGGAGGGGATGGGAGGAAGGGGGAGAAATTGGAATACAAGGTTTTGCAAGGGTTAATGTTAAAATTATCCATGCACATATTTTGAAAATTAAAAAGCTTTAATAAAAAATAAATTTAAAAAGAATGATACAGTCCAAGAAGAATTGAAATTGGGAACACCAATTTTTGGAAGAATGAGAGGGAAGATATTAAAAGCAGAAAACATCTCAAGAATAGGCTGTTAAATTAAACAGTAGTGGGCCAGGTCAAGAAAGGAGGAGAATCATCTTGGCCAGTGTGTTCACATCTACGAGAATGACATTATTTCTTTGGACTAAAGGTATGTGGAGTGATAAAAAGTCCAGTGTTTTTTCCTTTTCAGATCTGGAAGGGACGCATCAAGACAGCTGGTTTCCCCATAGGGTCCTTGGTACGGCACATACCTCCCAGGATTGGAGACACTTGCAGAGCCTGTGTTTTATTTGTGATCACCCAAATTCTAGGGAATTAATTCTATATATGCAGTTTTGAACAGACCCTTGTGGTCCATCAGGGATCTATTATGGTGGTACATTACTCATTAAACTTTGTGAAGGGGAAATGTACAAATGTGACCAGAGGTGCAGACCACATTGAAAACTTTTCATCCTTTAAGTTCAGAAATCATAGCACCATGGAAGGCAGATAATAGAGCCTGGGCATGAGCATCTTCTTCCTGATCCAAGTGGACCAGATCTTGTGGGTTAAGGTTAAGGTTAAATGACTGTAAATATATGTCCTTGGAAGAAGGTGCATTGATTGGGACAACTGCTATGGTGAATGTCCCATTCCTAGTTTTTCTGACTATACAGGTGCAAAGTAATTATGGTGACTTAGAACATCAGTTTTAAGGGACAGCTAAGTGGTATAGAGTACAGGGTTTGAAGTCAAGAAGATTATGGAAGTCATTTCAAATCTAGCCTCAGACAATTACTAGTTGTGTGACCCTGAACAAGCCATTTAATCCTGTTTGCCTCAGTTTCCTCCTCTGTAAAATGAGCTGAAGAAGGAATTGTATCACTCCAGTATTTTTACCAAGAAAACCCCAAATGGGATCACAAAGAGTCAGACATGATTGAATAACAGATCATCAGTGCTAGTGAAGGTAACCTTACCTAAAAAAAAACAAAAAAAAACAAAAAAAAACCAAAACCAAAAACAAAACATGTCCACTGTATACTGGTATTGGTTAAAGCTCCTGAATGGCTTGAAAGTGTTTTAGGATCTTAGGGTAAATATGGGAAAAACCCCCTCAAGATTATGTTTCCATGCCTCAAATGCGGCTTTATTTTGAGAATATCCCTCTCCATTTATCATGTAATGACTTTCTGTGGCGGTCAGCTTGTGGGATGAGGTCATGGAAGGGAGCTGTGGGCTCTGATGCAATAATTCTCATAACAGCTTTGTGTGTATTCATCTCTACAGTAGACTGGCTTTAGACTGGAGATCAGGTGTCCAGAACTCCTAGAGAAATAGGTTAGGCTAATCCAATTGTTCTCATAGCCCTGTGAACCCCAGAGCCCCAAGTTTGTAATTAGGAGATATTAGTTCAAAGATCTAGTTCATGCACCTTGTCTACTCGTTGATCTTAATAAAAAAGCATTCAGTTAAGTGCCCACTCTGTGGTGGGCACAATGCCAGGGAGGATTTTCAGGGCAGCAGGAAGTTTATGCATTGAATGAATCAGGGAAAGGAACAGGGTTTATTTTGGTTAAGGAGTGAGATGAGACAGCAAATGTTCTGCCTTGTGGGACAAAGGGCTGATTGAGTGGGGATGGGTACTCTAGTACTCTAGATCTCTGATTTTCTAGACTTTAACTTCATTGGTTTGTACTGTTGCAGATGAGCAACTATTATGCAGCTTCATAGAATAATATATTTAGAAAGGACCATGGAAGACATCCAGTTTAATCCTTGTATTTTACAGAGGAAGAAACTGAGGCCCCAAGAAATAAAGTTATTTTCCCAAGGTCATAGGAAAAAATAATGATAAATGGAGAATTTTAACCCAAGTCTTCCTGCTTTTTTACATCAGCTTTTCACCTACTGTGCTAGAATTCCTCTCCTTTTGGGTGATTAGGAATATATAACAGGAGAAAATGATTATGGTACAAGTTATGTTCTAATGGGATAAAGAGAATACTACTTTTTTTAAATTAAAACTTTATTTGCAAAACATACATATGGGTAATTCTTCAACATTAACCCTTACAAAGCTTTCTGTTACAAATTTTCCCCCCCTACTCCCCACCCCTCCCCTAGATGGCAGGATATCCACTATATATTAATTATGTTAAAATACTTGACAAATTGAACATATGTATACACATTTCCACAATTATCATTTTTGTGCAAGAAAAATATTATCTATAAGAAAGAAAAATCAGAGAAAGGAAACACAATGCAAGCAAACATCAATAGAGAGCATGAAAATGTTATGTTGTGGTCCACATTTCACATCCCTCTCTCTGGGTGTATATGGCTTTCTTCTCTGAACAATTGGAACTGGTTTGAAACATTTCATTGTTGAAGAGAGCCACGTCCATCAGAATTGATCATCATATAGTATTGTTGTTGCTGTGTGTAATGATCTCCTGGTTCTGCTCATTTCACTCAGCATCACTTCATGCAAGTCTTCTCCAGGCCTCTCTGAAATCATCCTGCTGGTCGTTTAAGAGAATACTACTTCAGGTCAAGCCAGAATTTTAGATTTCATAGGTAGAAACAGAGAAAGTATTTTACAGTGAGGAAAAACTGAACACCAGCTATGGAGCCAGAGGACCTGAATTCAAATCCTACCTTACTGGCTCTGGACAAATCAATCAACTTCCCTTTTCTTTAGTTTCCACATACATAAAAATAAAGGATTGAACTAAATGCTTGCTGAGGTCCCTCTTAATTCTAGTTTATGATTCAAAATTAGGTAAACAGAATTAAGTTGATCAGAAAGAATATACAGGGAAAGAGAACAAGCGACTGGAAAGATAGTGGTTTTTCCTGAGCATCTTCTTCCAAGCTGGTATATCCTCACTCAGATATGTCAGCATTCCTGGGAGCCCCCAAAGGCTGAGCTTGTCAAATTCTTCATTCTTCATTACTTTGTCATTCTCTTCCATAGATGTTGCTGGATAAGTTGCAATTAATACTATGGTTCTGTAGGGCTAGGTTCTCATCTCAAGAATTGCAAGGCAAGATTACCAAGTGTCTCATGAGTTTATGTAAATTTTAGAAGTATGATTAAAAGCAACTTGGCCAGCTGCTATCCTCACCTCTCCTAGGAGAAGAAACAAGTCATCATTTCGTTTAGCTATAAGTGATTTAGGCTTTCTGGCTTTCCTGATAATGAGAATATCAGTATAGATGGGATTCACTTCACGCAATAATATTCATACAGTGCTTTCTGACATTAAACAAATACAACTCATTAAGAATACCAACAGTTAATATTTGTAGACAACCTAAGAATTATATATTTTTTCATTTACTCTGCTCTTTTTTCTGCTTTTTTGATATTATTATGGAAAATGGAAGGAAATCATATAGAATTGAAGATAATATTTTTATGTTTCATGGTTTGCTGGGACCAAAAAAAAAAATCAATTGGCTGCCAAGTGTTTATTAATTAGTCTCTCCAGAGTCAGTGAATCTGGTTCTTATATTACAGAATTTGTTTATCTCTGGACCTTCATTCAAAGTGTTTCTAGTAACAATCTACCAGAACTTGTAGGTTTTATCTATCTTCGCTCTGTTGGTGACAGCCGGGGTCACATATCATAAGAATTTGGACCACAATTTTTCTTGAGGAAAAAACACTATATTTTGTGATAACATATTATGCATAAAGCATAAACAGTAAGTTATAAGACCAAGACTTATGGGAGAAGACTAATTTGATCAATAGCATTGTAATGAAATGCTTTTTGGGCCAGGAATCAGTGGGCTTGAAGCTACATCCTGGCCCTAGCACTTATTAGCTGCATGACTTTGGGAATATCATTGAACTTATTGGAACTTCAAGTGTTTCATCTATAAAATGAGAAAAGTAATATAGTCTCTGCCAACCTCCAAGGACTAACAAGAAGATCAAATGATATAAGCATGTGTTTTGAAAACTTCAAAGTTTTATATAACTAGAATATATTTGATCAAGGCTACAACCATAAACAGTCTTGAATGAAAAATTATCTGTAGAATCAAAATAAATGGAATTATTTGTTTTTCCCTTTTATTCCTTCAGGCAAACGTGGAATAAGTTTGTATCATGAGTCATAGATATGTAAATAGTCAAAAATACATGATTTATTTACATCATATTTAGCTTCTGTTTTCTTTGAAAAAGGAGAAACTGACAACAAAAATAACTAGCAGAGACTTGATACTTAAGATAATTAAAGAGATAATAAGAGAACACCCGGGTGGTCTCAAAGTCACTTTTTTCATATGAAAGAATCATATGATTTGACAATTGTGCTCCAGTGGTACTGGAAAGATCATGAAAAATAGGATAAGAATCTCTAAACAGAAAAGGATGATAGTCATTTTGATTTTCACAAATGAGAAAGGAATCTACAAACTCTAGACCAATGAACTTGACTTTGATTCCTAATAAAATTATAGAAAGGATCATTAAAGAGATGAGTGATGAATATATATAAAAAAAGAAAAGGTGATTACAAAGGTTCAGTATAGCTTTATAAAGAACAGTTCACTCCTGAGTAATCTCATTTCTTTTTTTCCCCCAAGAATTTCTAGATTAGTACATGAAAGAAGTTCTGTGGTTATAGTTTTTCTAGATTTTATCAGAGCTTTTGATAAAGTATCTTATACTGGCAGATGTGGACTACACCCTTATATAATTAGAAGGATTAAGAACTAGTTATATAGCCTGATCCAGGGAGTAGTTTTTAATGGCTCAATTTCAACCTAGCAAGAGATTGCTAATGGAGCTCCCATGGGCTATGTTCTTGGCCCCATGCTTTTTAACATTTTTATTAAAGTCTTGGATAAAGACATGGGAGCTATTTTCAGCAGAGTTGCAGGTGACATCAAGCTGAGAGGGAAAACTAATACTGGATGGCAGATGTAGGATTTAAAAGAAGCCTGACAGGCTATAGTTGTAAGCTAGATCTTATTAGAATAAATTTAATACTGATAAATGTAAAACCTTGTGCTGGGGTGCAAAAAAACCAAAACAAACAATTTTACTATTATATGATGGTAGAGTCAAGTCAATTGCTCTGAAAAAAATCTGAACACTTTTATGCAGGGAATAGATAAGGTTTCGTAGCATTTGAGAAGGTAGTGTGAAATTGGAAAAACCTTAGAAGGGGAAACAAAATCAGCAAAAACTTAGAGATCAGAAAGCACAAGGTATGGAATTCACCTGGAGATGGAATAAGCCAATTTGGTTGGAGCACTGGGGTTGAAACAAATGAGGCTAGGTCTATACAAGGTTGTGTAAACCTAATATGCCAGACTGTAGCCTCTTAGGACAAAGGGGATCCCTAGCACGTGCCTCAGAGAATAATGGACAAGGGATGAACAGGCAGCTCCAATAGAGCCCCATTTGGTAGGCAATTCAAATATTATATTCAATTAACCAAATTTTTTTTACTGGATAATTTACTGTTACATATTTTTTGGTAAGCGTAAGGAAAGCACCAAGAGGGAGTATAGTGATGATGCTTTGGACCAGGGGATTGGGAAAATTAATGTTATAGTGACATCCAGTATGGATTGAAATTGGACAAGAGGAGAAGCAAGGAGCTGGGGGTGGAAGTGGGGAGGAAGGGGAGAGAGGTTTTATTCTGTAGTCCAGATGTGAACAAAGTCATAAGCATCTTAAGGACCTAAACCAGAGGGTACCATGAATGTGAGACATTCTTTCAGGATCTCTGATTGTAGGAGGTAGTTCAGGAGAATGCATTTTTTTCTATATTCCTTCCTTCATCCCTCCCTTTCTTCCTTCCTTTCTCCCTCCCCATTCTTCCTTCCTTCCTTCCTTGCTTCCTTTCCTTCCTTCCTTCCTTCCTTCTTCCCTATTCTTCCTTCCTTCCTTCCTTCCTTCTTTCCTTCCTTCCTTCCTTCCCTCCTTCCTTCCTTCCTTCCCTTCCCTTTGAACATCTGTGTAAGAACTTCTTGTATGGAAACAATACCTTCATCTGTAAATCCTAGAGTCTTAGAGAATTAGTTGCCTGAGTGCCTGAAAGCTTAAATGACTTGAAATATCTAGCATGTAGAAGATAAGACTTAAAACTAATTTTTTTTTCATCCACTATGTTACACACTCTCTCTTTTCCACAGACATCTGATTTTTTAGAACATTCCAATTTCTTGGCCTAACTGGAGCTTTTGAGATGTCAAAGGGGTAAACTCAAGCAAGGGCTTTGTAATAAATATCTAAGCAACCCATGACCTTTTGTTAACATCTCTTTTTTGTGTGTGGAAAACAGATTCCCAAATTTTCTTACTTTCATATTTGGAGAAAACTTATGAAGAAAGTATAATATTAAATGGAAAAGTTTCAGAAGTAGGGAAAGAGCCAACAGTTAGTTTAATTCTTTAATCAACAAGTATTTATTAAGTGGCTACTATTGTGCTCTGTTCTTACAGAAGTCCAAAACACATTCTCTGCCAATGGAGAGCAATCTTGTTAATTTTTTCCTAAATTAACCCATTGGCAACTATTACTGGGATGAATCTTTTGAAGGCTTGAGTGAGTCATGGCTACAGTGAGCTACTGTTTGAGATTTTATAAGATAATCCCAGGAATATTCAATTGACCAAAGGTCTCCCACCCTGTTATTAGCATGTGTATCTAGGGTGGGAGAGGGAATAGAGGCAGCTTGGTTGCAGTGGGATAGTGAGAATTCAAAAGCTACCTCCATAGATCTCTGCCATGTGGACAGTGGAACAGATGCTTTTACCTCAAATTACACTAGCATCTCTGTGCTGCATGATACAGCTTCTACTATGGGCTGGTAATACAGATCTTCCTTGGCCTTCTCCAAGTCCCAAACTAGGTAAACTTTTGGGTGAAGTTGAAAGATTTATTTAGGAAAGGACAAATATTTTATTGAATTATGATTCTGATTCAAGTATAGGCTCTGGAGCAGGATTCTTCACTTTTTGTGCCATGGGCCTCTCTGGCAATTAATGTGACGAAGTCCATGGACTCCTCAGAAATATGTTTTCAAATGCATAATAAAATACAATATATATGATTACAAATGAAAACAATTATCCACAAAAAATAAAAATTCATTGTTAGGAAATTCTCTTTTAAGGTCTAGATCTCGTTTATCTTTTGAATATCTAAAAATATATAAGCATTTCTCTTTTTAAAAAAAATTTAAATGAAAATAAATTATGAACTTTTTGGGGATAGAAGGTTGAAATAAAGTTAAACTTAGCAACTTCCTACCTTTTTGGTCCTAAGGAAAATTAGAAAGGGGAATTAGGGAATGAAGAAATCAATATTTTAATTTCTTCTTACTATGTTGTTTCTCATTTTCATGCTTTAAAAATACTCCAGCTCATTACTTTGTCCCAGTCAAGGAGGCATCCATGGTGAGAACCCATAGAGTCCAAGCTACAGACTACAACTCTTTTTTTTAAATTTGACATATGTAAATGAATTCCTTGAATCAAGCTGAAGAAAAATAGAGTTTGACTCAGTAGACGCTTACCCATGGATGGAAGCCAACTGCTGCAGTTTTGTTCTCTCCCAAGGACCGGCAGCCAGTGGCAGGGAGCCAGCACGCCCTCTTGTCAGAGAGTGAGTTTGTTGTTCTCAGTTCCTAGCATCATTCAAACTCCTTTCAAACAAGCAGCCAGGAAGTCTGGAACCCATTCAACAGTGGTCTGGAAGGAAGCACTTCTCTGCCTCTGCTTTCCCACAGAGGGCTTTATATAAAGAAATGTTGATGGGCAAAAAAATTAGCAATTTGTAGAAAATGCTAAATGGCAATAGAACACCTCCACTCCTTGTAAAGATGGGCAGATTCTTGTATAATCAAAAAAAAAAAAAAGAGAGAGAGAAAAGACATGTGTTATTATATTTTTATCTATTATCTTAGAGAGGGCATGCCAGGGCAGGAACAGTAAATTTGCCTCTTTCTGCCAAGAAGATTGACCTTTGGACTGGAAAAGACAGAGCAAAATTGGATAATAGGGAGTTAATGCCCAATATAAGCAAAGGAATAGTAATGGAACATCTTTGCCCCTTGGTGCCATCAATGAATTTTAGTTTCCTGGCCCAGGAGAACTCCATTGTCCAGAACAACAGATAGATAGATGCTGTAGGGATTTGAGAGAAGAATTAGGAATCAGATTTCAAATTCTACATTAGACACTTATAAGCTATATGACTCTTTACAAGTCATTTGGTTTCAGTTTTCTCACCTGTAGATGATGATGTAGAATCTCACAGGATTATGGTTATAAAGATTAAATTACAATAAACACTATAAAATGGCAGCTATTATTAACATTGGAAAAAATTGGTGGATGTTATAGTGAAAAATTGTGGAGAGTGAGAGAGATACTATTACATTAGGTTAGAAATTAGAACAGAGCAAATCAATCTCTAATCAATCTCTCTCTTGCTCTCTCTTTCCTCTCCCTCTCTTTAGGAAGATAATAGTCTACAAACTATATACAAACTTTAATTCTGGCAAAATGTCAGAAAAAATAAATCTCTCTTTTAAAGTGATTAAATATGTTTAAAAGGAAGAGATAATCATAATTTTGGGGAAAAAACCCAAAACTAAACCAACAACAACAAAAACCAAACTCATGGCAGACTTACTTATTTTCTTTTTTGACAAGGTCATTAAAGTGATAACTCAAGAGACTAGGATAAACATACATGACCATGCCTTCTTTTTTTGTGCTTCTGGGTTAGATCTGTGTGAAGATATCTTTGATGAGGAGCTTCTACTGGTAATGTTTACTAGTGCCTTCTCTGTAACTTAAAGTCTTAGGGAATTCCCAGGGTCACTGAGAAACCAGAAGACTAAACCCAGAGGTACACAGCCAGAACATATCAGAGGCAAACATTAAACTGAATTCTTCTTCACTTAGAAGCCAGTTCTGTCCACTTTGTTACACTGCCTTTTACTGCTCTTCTTAAGCCTATCAAAAGATGTATAAATTAAAGATACAGCAAACGGCATTCTATTTGAGCTGTCTTATCCATGTTTTCTCTAAGGCATGTCAGAGCTAACTTTTTTCTTTTTTCTAGTGGTGGAGAGGCAAGGCAATTGGGGTTAAGTATCTTGCCCAGGGTCACGCAGCTAGTAAGCATCCAAAGTCTTATTTGAACTCAGGACCTCTGACTCTAGAACTCGTGCTTTATCCATTGTGACACTTACCTCTCTGGGTAACCTTTTCCCTAAGAGGCTATAATATTTATTTATAATGCAAATATTTATACTGCTTCCCACACGGTCAAGTCCACGTTGCAGAGATAATGCTAAACTGATTTTGACAAGTTTCTTGTTCACTGAGTCTAAATTTAAGAATTATAAAACTGTATATATCCTTTGACTGAGCAAGACAACTATATTAGGTCTGTTTCCTAAGATAATTAGGAAAAAAAAGGGAAAAATATGTTCTAAAATATTTATAGCTACTTTCTTTGTGATGTCACAGAACTAGAATTTGATGGGATGCCTGCCCATCAATTGGAAAATGGCTGGATAAGTTATGATATAGGATTGTGATGGAATAGTGCTGTGCTGTTAGAAATGATGAGCAGGTTGATTTTAGAAAAAACATGTAAGATTTGTATGAAATAATGAAGAGTGAAATGAGTAGAAACAAGAGAATGTTGTATACAGTAATAGCAAAATTGTTTGAAGAATAAATGTGAATGACAAAGCTATTCTGAGTTGTGTGAATATCCAGATCAACTACAAAGGAGATATGAAGAAAGAACTGATATATGGAATAGTATACTATACAGTTTCACACACATACACACACACACACACACACACACACACACACACACATCTGTCACGTTTTGGTCTCTTCTAGTGCAGGATTTAAAGAAAGGGATAGAAATAGCTTGGGACTCAAGTGTAAATTAAATTAAAAATTTAAAAATTAATTATGGAATTAAGTAGAAGATTGTTCAAAATATTAAAATGTGAAATATGCTAACTATATAGTTAATTCAGAGTCCCCACCCCATAGTAGGATCTGTTTTCTCAATTAATGTCTCACTGCATTCATAGATTCAGCGATTTCACATATTATGATCACATAGTTAATTGTACATAGAATTAACTGAAAAGGAAACTAGATCGAACACTTTAATCATCTCTTATCCTTCCTTTCCATACCCTCTTAGTTCTTTAGGTTCAGAGAAGAGAAATATTGATGAAACACAACCACAGATCTTGGCAAGGGGTAAAGCAGAGGTTGTCACTAGTCTTTGTAAGGTCAAAGACTAAACAGGAAAAGCAGCTTCCTTGAGTTTACCAGATAAATGACATTTATAATAGTTGACAATCTCAGGAAATCTGAATCTTTCTCTTCCTGATTTTGCGTGATATCTGTGCTACAGTTGCACCAGCTTTCCTTTGATCACTAAAGGTACCTTCTTTTAAGCACATGAGAATTATGGCAGCTATAGAACATTAGTTATTGCTGACCAGTTCTTAAGCTTCCATTTTTGCTTCCAATGCACTAAAGTTTCTTCCATCTTCTTTCCAAGAATTCCAACTGACAAGGTCTTAGAGAAGAAGATAGGAAGCAAAAAAGAGGGTGCCACAATATATAAACAGCTTTTATACTATCTCATTTTCTCCCAGGTTACAAATTAGAAACTCCTGAAGACCTCAAAAAAGAGATGATTATTGTCTTTCTCAGAAATTTCTCTTTCAGTCTTTGTCTTTATGAATCTTATTTTCTGGTTCATGAGAAAAAAATATCAATAGAGGCACTAAGTTACATACAATCTATTAGATTTTTGTAGAGCATTTGATAAAATATTTTGTGCTTTTTTTGTTGTTGTTGCTGGAAAATATGGAGAAATATGGGCTAGATCAGAGATCAGTAAACTATGTCCTGAGACCAAATCTGGAAGAGCACACAAAAAATAGACAGTAGGCTGGATTTGGCCTTTGGACTGCATTTTCTTGTCCCTTGGACTAGATAATGATACATTTAGATGTGTTCAGATTTGGTTGAATATTCATTAATGATTCATTATCAACTATAGGATCTCTAGTGGAGTATTCCAGTGATTTATGCTTTGTCCTGTTTTAATTAACATTCTAAAAATTATTTGAATGAAGGGATAAACAACATGCTTATCAAATGTGTAGAAGATACAAAGAAAAAGCTAACCAACTCTACAATAGTCAAGATACAGAAACATTATGAAAAACTGTAACACTCAGCTGAGCATAATTAGATGTAATTTTAACATGAATAAATGTAAAATTGTATACTTTAACACAGAAGATCAACTTTGTAAATACAATATGAGGGTGACATCAGTTAGACAGTAGTTAAGTCGAAAAGATATCTGAGGGTTTTAGTGAATTGCAGACTCAACACTGTTCAATTGTGTGACATAGCAGTCCAAAAATGTAATGAAAACTTGGGTTATAGTAAAATAAGTATAGCTTCCAGGAATAAGGAAGTGAGAGTCCTATTGTATATCACCCTAATTTGATCACATCTGTATTTCTATGTTTAGTCCTCAGTGCTATAGTTTACACACACACACACACACACACACACACACACACACACACACATTCACACATTTATATTATTATGAAGTAGAAAATGATCAGCATTCATGAACATTTCAATATACAAAAAGTCCAGGAAAAGATATAAACTCATGAACCTATTACATACAACTTTTATAAATACAAATTAAATTTAATGTGGTAGGACCAACATTACTTTGATTATTTGTATCTCCTTTTGAATCTTTTTTCTCTACTCTGTATATTTTTAAAAAAGGTTTCATTGATGCTCTTTTCATTTTCTTTTTGTTTTTTTTGTCATTACTCCTCTTATTTTTCCTGCAAACACCTCCTTCCTGAATTAAAAACCCTATCTTGAGACAAATAATTTTTAAAATTAGTTGTGTCTGATTCTGTATGTAGAATCTATCACTCCTCCAGCAAAAAGTAAGGAATGCTTCATCATTAGTCTTATGACTGAATTAATAATAAAGGATTTATATGCATTTTATGATGTACCACCTCGGTGCTATACAAAATGCTGGAGATATGAACATAAAAGCAAAGCCAAACCTCCTGTTCTCAAGAAACTTAGCTTTATGAGTTTGTTTGTTTGGGTTTTTTTTTTTTTTTGCTAAGGCAATTAATTGGGCTTAAGTTACTTGCCCAGGGTCACACAGCTAGGAAGTGTTAAGTGTCTGAGACCAGATTTGAACTCATGTCCTCTTGACTTCAGGGCTGATGTTCTATGTACTGTGCCATCCAGCTGCTCTTAGGAGTTTACATTCTAATGGATGAAATAGAATACATAGGAATGGAGTAGCCAAACACTTTAGTGTTTACAGGGATTTTGAGTACGATCATAGAGAAGTGGACTGGTGTGCCCTATCCAGGGAGACATTATCACTATTTTCAAGTATCTGAAAAGTTGTCACAGGGAAAAGAGATTAGAATTTTCTGTTTGGCTCTAGAGCAGAAATTGCCAAAAAACAAAATTATGGTAGTTCTCCTTTATTGGTCATCTTCAGCAGAAGCTTGGTGATCATATTTTTGAGTATGTTTTAATGGGCGATCTAATTCTGTGAACTGAATTGTGTGTGTGTTTGTGTTAAAGGAAAAAAAAAGTTATGGACATACAATTAGAAAACCTAAGTTTAGCACTGACCAACACTTAACACTCTATATAACAAGATACGGTTGAAATGGGATAGGAAATCAGCAGGAAAAGATTATGATATATGTTGGAGGGGACTGTGAAAACTGGGAAACTGATGCATTGTTGGTGGAGTTGTGAAATGATCCAACCATTCTGGAGAGCAATTTAGAACTATGTCCAAAGGGATAATGTGCATACCCTTTGATCCAGCAGTGTCTCTATTGGGCCTATATCCCAAAGAGACCATAAAATAGGGAAAATGACCCACATGTGTAAAAATGTTCATAACGACCCCTTTTGTAGTGGCAAGAAATTGGAAATTGAGTGGATGTTCATCTATTGGAGAATGGTTGAATAAGTTATGGTATTTGAATGTAATAAAATATAAGCAATGTTCTATAAGCAGTGATCCCCAGGATGATTTCAGAAAAGCCTGGAAAGACTTATATGAACTGATGCTAAGTGAAGTGAGCATAACCAAGAGAAGGTCATACACAATAATAACAAGATTATGTGATCAATTGTGATAGACTTGGCTTCTCACAACAATGCAGTGATTCAAGACAATTCTTATAGACTTGGGATAGAAAATGTCATCCACATCTAGAGAGAGAACTGTGGAGACTGAATATGGGTTGAAGCAAAGTATTTTCACTTTTTTTTCCTTTTTCATGTTTTTTCCACTTTTGGCCTGACTTTTCTTGAACAACATAACATAAAAAAATAAGTTTTTAAAAAATTGCACATATTTAACTTATATCAGATTATTTGCAGTCTTGGGGAGAAGGGAGGTGAGGGAAGGAGAAAAAATTGCACAAAGCATTACAAAAATGAATGTTGAAAACTATTTTTCCATGTATTTGGAAAAATAAAATACTATTAAAAATAAAAAAGAAAGAAAAAATAGGTTTAAATTTCTACTTTCATATTAACCAGTCATGTGACTTTGGATGTCATCATATCTAAACTTCAGTTTTTCTATGAGAAAATTGATTATAATAATGCTCAAAACCATATACCTTGTTAGACTATTGTGATGAAGGCATATCATGAAACTTAAATGACTTTATAAATATGAACTATTATTTAAAGCTTTAAATATGTCAAAAGAAAATTGCTATGTAAAGTTGAGCTATTATATGGATTGATATACAGAGTAGACAGGATTGGGCAACAGGACTTATATACTTTATATACCCATTAAATGTCATATTGAAGTAAAAAGGCAGAGAAAAAAGAGTGGCCAAAAGGGGGAGGAGAAAGAGAGAGAGAGACAGAGACAGACAGATAGACAGAGACAGAGAGAAGCAGAGACAGAGAGACACAGATACAAGATACAGACAAATGAAAAGAGGGAGGTAGAGACAGAGACAAAGAAACAGAGAAAGATGGAAGGAGGGAAAGACAGGCAAATGCATAGAAACACACACAGACAGAGACAGACAGACATAGAAAGAGATGCAGAGACAGAAAGACAGACAGAAGAGAAGACAGAAAGGAAATCAAAAGTAGAGGAATGAAAAAGTATTAGAAGTAAGGAAAAATAAGAAGAGGAAGGGAGAGAGAAATAGGAAATAGGCAGTAGCAGAGGAGAGGCACATAAAGATAACGAGATAGAAATGGAGGAATAGAGTGGGACAGAGAATGCATTATACGGTGTAAATGCTGAGGCAAAGAGGTTAAGGATAAATCTTTCTTAGCACACTGATCACTTGATTAGCCACTTTATCTATAAATTTTAGAATACACCATCTTTTTATGACTGACATTTGAGATCCTAATTTTTCTCTCCAACAATTTTTAATGTCCTTTCTACTTTGGAAAACAGATTGTTTGGCTTTATATTCAAAACATTAAAAAAAGATGTTTTCCTATGGCATTTGTATGAAGGATGATGTTAGGTCTTAGAACTTTCCTTTAAAATTTAGAGTTGCCTAGACATCCCTTCAAAATACAAAAGTTATATGATTATTATATCTTTGATCTTTATGAAATTAATGTTGCTTTGCCCTTCCATTCTTGAATTATATTTCAAGCCAACATTTATTTCATTGTTCTGAATCATTCCCATGCCCCTCTTATTTATACCAGTGTTTTGATCTATTTGAACCCCAACTGTTATTATTTATAAGGACATGAAAAACCAACAGTAACAAATAAAAAAACTTTAGTGCATAAGATCTTGAGAAATAAATGGATTTGCCATTCTTAATTCTTCAATTCTATTCTCATGAAAGTTTTAGAGGTTTCCCTTCTATTGAGACAACAAGTGAAACACAATGATGACAAAATTATTCTTTGGGATACATGGCTGTTTTGAGAATATTGTTTCCTTATGTAGAACCTCCTAGATAAATAAAACTAAGATTTTGTCTATAGATCTAAAATATATGTATGTAGAAGGAATTAAAATTTTGACTTATAAGGTATATTCTGTGAGTAGTATAGTTTGTAGCAATTACTAATTTTATCTGTAAAAAATGCAAATTAATCTACCTAAAGGATACAAAAAAGCTTGAGAAGCGTCTTTTCCAGAAAAAGATTTAACTTCATATAGTGATCTTTTTGGAATTGACTTGAATAGATGAATTTCCTTAGTATACTTGAAAAGAAAAATAAATTTACTTCAGAAAACTCTTATCAAAATATTTAGAACTTATCAGAGATGATGAAAAGGTTTTTTGAAAGAAAGGAAGAAATAATTGAGGAATAAGAAGAAGGATCCTGGTGATGGGGAGGGGAGGGAAATATATCAATAATATAGGTTGTGAGGATCAAATGGCATCATTTGTGTAGTGTTTTTTAAAACCTTAAAGGTTTATGTAAATGTTAGTTATTGTTATTGCTGAGGCTCATTAGCTCTCCAGGTCAATACTTCCAATTCAAATGGGAATAAATGACATAGGTACAAGTCTAAAATGTATCTTTAGATATTTTAAAGTTCTGTGTAAATTACCAAAGGATACAGGATTAGTCTGACACTTCAGTTTAAATTTGTTTGGCCTGATTTTATTTTTTCTGAAATCATGTTGGTTCGTATTGATCTTCACATTAAAAAAAATTACTAATGAACAATCTCCTTTTTTAACATTTCCTCAGAAACTTACATTGGGTTTACCATTCAATAGTTTTCAAAAACTAAACTTGTGGAAAATGTGCCCATTTGTCCTTTCTGAACTTTATTTCATTTTTTCAACTATTCTGTACATATCAGCTGCTCCACATTTGTCACCAGACCATTTGTACACTCATTTGTTCATCAATGCTCCCTTGTAAAATGGGGCTTAAGAACTAAATGCAATGTTGCATGTGTGCCTGACTAGCAGGGACTATACTGAGGCTACTAATGTCCATGCTTTGTTCATTACGTTATTATTCACTCAGTCTAATATCACATTGTCTTTTTTGGCAACTCCATCATACAGTTGACTCATATGGAGCATGAAATCAACTAAAATCCCCAGATATTTTTCACATGAATTGTCTTCTAGTGTTTCCTCCACCATTCTACACTTGTGGTTTATTTTTTATCCTACATGTGGGAATTAACATTTGCTTCTGTTAAATTTCATCTTCTTGATTTTAAACCATTGTTTCAGCATGTTCCAATTTATTTATTTATTTTTTATTTGCAAAACATGTATGGGTAATTCTTCAACATTAACCCTTACAAAGCTTTCTGTTACAAATTTTTCCCCCCTAGTCCCCACCCCTCCCCCAGATGACAGGAAGTCCACTACATGTTAATTATGTTAAAACACTTGACAAATCAAATATATGTATACATATTTCCACACTTATCATTGTTGTGCAAGAAAAATCATATCTACATAAAAGACATATCAGATAAGGGAAACACAATGTAAGCAAACATCAATCAAGAGCATGAAAATGTTATGTTGTGGTCCACATTTCACATCCCTCTCTCTGGGTGTATATGGCTTCTTCACTGAACAATTGGAAGTGGTTTGAAACATTTCATTGTTGCAGAGAGCCATGTCCATCAGAATTGATCGTCATAGAGTATTGTTGTTGCCGTATATAATGATCTCCTGGTTCTGCTCATTTCACTCAGCATCAGTTCATGTAAGTTTCTCCAGGCCTCTCTGAAATCGTCCTGCTGGTCGTTTCTTACAGAACAATAATATTCCATAATATTCATATACCATAATTTATTCAGCCATTCTCCAATTGAAGGGCATCTATTCAATTTCCAGTTTTTAGCCACTACAAAAAGGGCTGCCACAAACATTCTTGCACATGTGGGGCCCTTTCCTTCCTGTACGATTTCTTTGGGATATAAGCCCAATAGAAATGCTGCTGGGTCAAAACACAGTTTGATCACTTTTTGAGCATAGCTCCAAATTGCTCTCCAGAATGGCTGGATCCATTCACAGCTCCACCAACACTGCATCAGTGTCCCAGCCCTCCCACATCCCCTCCAACATTCATCATTAACTTTTCCTGTCATTTTAGCCAATCTGACAGGTGTGTAGTGGTACCTCAGAGTTGTCTTAATTTGCATTTCTCTGATCAATAGTGATTTGGAGCACCTTTTCATATGACTATAAATAGTTTTAATTTCATCATCTGAAAATTGTCTGTTCATATCCTTTGACCATTTATTGACTGGAGAATGGCTTGAATTCTTATAAATATGAGACAATTCTCTCTATATTTTAGAGATAAGACCTTTATCAGAATCCTTAAATGTAAAGATGATTTCCCAATTTATTTCTTCCCTCCTAATCTTGACTGCATTGGTTTTGTTTGTATAAAAACTTTTTAACTTAATATAGTCAAAGTTATCTATCTGATTTTCAATTAAGAGTTCCAGTTCTTCTTTGGACATAAATTTATTCCATGTCCATAGGTCTGAGAGGTAAATTATATTACATTCCTCTAATTTACTTATAGTATCACTCTTTATATCCAGATCATGAACCCATTTAGATCTTATCTTGGTATGTGGTGTTAGATGTGGGTCAAGCCCTAATTTCTTCCACACTAGTTTCCAATTTTCCCAGCAGTTTTTGTCAAATAGTGAGTACTTATCCCAGAAGCTGGGGTCTTTGGGTTTATCAAAGACTAAATTGTTATAGTTACTGCCTAGTTTGTCCTGTGATTCTATCCTATTCCACTGATCAACTACTCTATTTCTTAGCCAGTACCAAATGGTTTTGATGATCGCTGCTTTGTAATATAGTTTTAGATCTGGTACAGCAAGTCCACCATCATCAGCCTTTTTTTCATTAATTCTCTTGAAACTCTTGCATGTTCCAATTTATATTGCAATTTCATCACAAATCTCTTTTAGATTTATCCAATCTACAAATCAGATAAGCATACTATGTTTTCATCTGAGACAATGATAAAAAGGTCATGTTGTCCTGGTATGTTTATAAAAGGGGCTGTAAAAAAGATTTGTAAAAATAAAAAAGGCACCTCTTCTCAAAAATATTTCCTCTGTTAGTTTACCCACACTAGTTCAATTCATTCTTTTGGATTAAGGGAATTCTGTAAAAATGCAACTGTGTTTGGAAGTGGGCATTCATACCTTATTGTGAATAACTTTGTGATGCTGGGTTTGATCCACCTTTCTTGGGTCATTAGCTTGGAGACTTGGTTGACTGAAATGTCTTCCTATGAGCAAACCATAGTATTTATGTGCTCCCCAAGGTTCAGTGGATGTGGTTGTACTTTAAAGATACAGGAGGGGTAACCATCCTGGAGAGAAAAAGGGTCTGGCTGGAACTATAGCCAATTCTATATTTTAAACTATTTGAGTAGGGATCTGAATAATGGCTGATGGCTCTCCCCTAATTGATAGAAATGAGTGGAACCTGTAGAGCCCAAGATGTCAAAGGCATTAGGGCAGAATGAAATGCCGGCCAGTTGAGATGGGGCACAAGCAGATCAATAGATTGACCCAAGAAGAGTCCAGTGAGATGTACATATAGACCTGCTCCCTAATACTTTTCTTACTCTGTCCCTAGATCTGGGAAGCTGTTCTCTATTACAAGTGTGAACAAATTCTTCTTGTTTCCTATCAAGTAATAGGAAAAGGGAAAAAGGGAGTGAGGAAGAAAAAACAATTTTATGTTGTCCCAGCTATAGCTATGTGTAGTCAGCAAATAGGTGAATTAATCACTGGTTGTTTATTGGAAGATATTATTGTTATTATTTTTAATTAGAAGACTATCAATCTATGCTTGCTTGGTTGTTGAATGTGTAGAAAAAGATTAAGAAAGGGAGGAAGTTAAAGTCTAACAAGAAGGAAAACAATTGATTGATTTATTTTCCCTCAGTCAAGGGCAGGGTATGTGTGTGGGTGTGGGTGGGAAGAGCTGATGGGAGAGAATGTTGTTTTCATACATTTTCAGAAGGTATATCCATCTGGAGCATCCCTTAAACATACACAAACACACACATAGAAACCCTCTAAAGATAGCAAGTCTAAATACCTCCCATAATAGGCAAAACAGCCACTTCTTTTGTTTGAGGGCTCCAGACAAGGTTCCTGGTTCTGTAGCAAAGCAATTACCAGCCCTTGTGTGTTACCTGGGAGTGGAGAGGCAAAAAAAAAAAAGGTCTGTGGTCATATTAGGTTTGGCTAATGGTCTTTATTTGGTGCTTAGAGGATTTCTGGTCTCACTCTATCATACCTCCAGTTAAATCTTTAACAGATTGCCTTTTTGCCTTTCAAATAGCTAAGAGTGAGAGCTTAGGGGAATGGGACTTTAAGAGAAAGCAAGCAAAGGGTTAACTTTGGACCAGGAGGTACTATTTGAGCCAGGCAGTTGTGAACTAAGAAAAGTCCATAAAGGGGCAGAAAGGCTGGGATATCAGGAAGTTGTACAGGAACACAGAAAGGGAAAATGTAAAGACTTTGAGCTTAATTTTGGCTTTACAATTCACATTTCTTTTGCCTGGGGCCAGACATAACTCCTAATACTGAAGCCATATGGTTGCATGGTATCACATTAAATTTTAAAATTTTGTGTAGATGTGAATTAAATTAATAAAATTATATTGTTTTCCATAAAACTCAAGTTGGGTGCCACTTTCTAAGATATGAGATAGTACCATCTTCCTCATTACTTCATATTTATTTTGTTTATATATAAAATATATATAATGTATTCAATATATATGTATGTATATACATTCATAGACAAGACATAGAGGCAGACAAACAAAGACATAGACACGGACATAGTCAAATATAGACATATAAAAGGCATAGTCATAAATATAGATAGATATAGACTTGCAGATAGACAAAAACATAAGCAATCATAAATATAGATGTAGACATAACAGACATAAAGACATAGACATAGTCATAGATATATACAGATATCGATATAGATTTAAACATAAAGATATAGACAGTCAAAAAAGATATAGACATAGATTTAGACTTAGATATAGATTTAGACATAGACAAAGATATAGACATAGTCATAAAAAGATGCAGACATAGATATAGACTTAGACAAATAAAGATATAGACTTAGACATAGACAGACATTTAGACAAAAATATAGATATAGACATAGACATAGACATAGACATGGATGAAGACACAGATGTAGAAAGAGATGTAGACTTAGATACACATGTTTTTTCTTCAATAGAATATAATTCCCTTTAATGCAAGTTTCATTTTCATTTTTGTCTTTGTACCCAACACCTTGGTTGGTACTTGGCACACAATAGGGACTTAATGATTATTGATTGATTAGTTAGCTATACAATAGATCTTTTCCCCTTTTCTTTAGTCTTTCTTCACCACTATTTCTTGGGAACTTGGGCAAAAACAAAATTTGTGTTTCATCTTCATCTTCTAAAATTTATATTGTGAACTTCAGTTCAAATCCCATTTTCTGTGTGTGCTTGAGTCCCTTGGTGGGGGAGGGGAGGGTTTTTTGTTTTAAGTAGACTGGAGAAAATTTCTATCTCTACTAGAGTTCTAGAAGGCTAGAAAAACAGCAAATCACAATGGAAAGAAGGCTGGGTTAGTAACAGGAAGACCTGGATTTAAATACTTTCTCTAACATATACTGATTATATGACTCTGGACATGTAACTATTCAGTGCTCTAGGCAATTTTCTAAGAGTATAAAGAAAGGACTGAGTGTTTAAATTGAAATCAAGAAGATTCCTTTACACTCTTATATCAGATGATTAAATCAAGAAAAGTCACTTCTCTGCTGTTTTCCTCAGTTTCCTCATCTGCAAAATAGAATAATAATAGCACTTATCTCACAGGGTTCTGGTGAGGATCAAAGGAGTTAATACACCCAAGCACTTTGCAGATTTTAAAATCAATGTAAACACTAGCTCTCCTTATTAGTACTGAGTTAGAGAGAAGGTGCTGACCTGTGAGAAGAGAAAACTGTCTTATATCAATGATATTATAGACTCAGTCCCTATCCCAGTGGAGGTCTATGTTTCTGTAGAAAGATGAGGAAAGTCATAATTATAAGCCAGGTACTGTATCTAACTGTGCTAAATGATGTGGTGTCAGGAAGATCCAAGTATAAATCCAACTTCAGACACTTCCTAGATGTGTGACTCTGGGCAAATCACTTCACCCTATTTGCCTCAGTTTCCTAATCTGACAGATGAGCTGGAGAAGAAAATGCAAACTAATCTAGTATCCTTGCCAAGGAAACTCCAAATGGCATCATGAAGAATCAGGCATGACTGAACAACAACAACATTCAAAATTATAACATAACTGCTGAATTTCTCCACAAGTTGGTATTGAGATGCTCCTGCAAAACACTTCTTCAGCAGATGTAATCAAAATAAATATTTATTTTATATTTTGAAAGAGTGACCTTTAATTATGAGTCATAGGATATGCTGATTTGCGCAGTTTTTAAAAATTGAGATTAACATGTTCATTTTGTTTGACAAGATTTGGATTTTCCCCTCTTTATGTACTATTTAATTTTCCCCACATGTCAAAACTAAATGAAAGAAAAATGTGGTCACTGGTTAGGTATGGATTCCCTAACAAAGGGATTCTACTTTTGGGGCAGTCTGTGTTTCATTAAAAGGGTATAATCATGGCCTGGGGCTAAGGGCAAAGGTCAGAAGAAAGGCTATATATGTATATGGAGAGCTAGAACCTTGACTATGTCCCCTGTAATTTAATTGGCTTTTCCTAGATTATAAATATATAAATGATTGATTTTATTTTCTCTCCTATTTTTGCTTCCAAAAATGATAAGGCTCTTACTAGTTCCTATCTCTACCTTGGAATAAAATAGAATGATTTAGATCTAGATTAGTCCTGGAATTAGAAAGTATTCCACAAAGTCACTACATAGCCTTTTTAAAAGAAACAGTTTTGGGCTTGGATAAAGACTTGGATTCAAATCCCCATTTCACCATTTTCTGGGTGTGTTGGACAAGTCACTTAACTTTTCAAATCCTTACCTTACCCTTAAAGCAGAGATATTAATTTTAAATTAATTTATTTAATGAAATCTAATTATTAACTCTCCCTACAGCCACACAGGGTAAAAAAGGATGAAGCTTTATATGTCAATCAGTCAATAAGCATGAATTAAATCCTTATCATGTTCTAGGCACTGTGTTAAGTGGTAAGAATAGATGGAAAGGCAAAAGTCTGCCCATAAGGAGCTCAAAGTCTTAATGGAATAGACAACATAAAAATTATGTACTAACAAGATAGATATATTTATATATACATATAAACAATATACACACATATATAAATATATACATGCATATACATATACATACATATATAAAGTATGGTAGAAGGTACACTGTCTATTAGGTCAGGGGATCTGAGTTCAAATTCCATGTCTGATACTTATTGCCTATAAGACTTTGGGGAAAATTACTTAATCTCCTCATCTGTAAAGTGAAGGGAATGGATTCTGGATTAGTCCTAGAGTTAGAAAGAAGCTGCCTTCTTACAAGGGGAGTTTTGGATTTGGACAATAAAGATGAGTTCAAATCCCAGTTTCTGTGTATGCTTAGACAAGTCATAACACAGATAGAAAGGTCTCTGAGATCCCTGCTAAGTCTAGACCTATAGTACTAATTGTGAGCTGTTCTGAAGAAAAGATCTAAGAGTCATGATTATAATATAACTGAACTGAACTAAATGCTCAAAACAACTGGGTTTTAGGTATAGCTCATTGTTTACAAATTGTCATGGTTCCAGAGGTTAGACATGGGGCTTAAAAAAAAATCATTGATAAGCATAATCTTGTACATCCTGATTATTGAACAACACAAGTTGTTTGCATTTGTAGGTTTGTTTATATGCACATACTTTATTCCCTGGGAAATCAGAAGAACAAAGTATTACAAGCTGGCTCCCAAACAAACAGAAACTTGAAAAGAATTTCTAAACAAAAGAGTTTTAATCATGGAAGCTTGTGAGATTGTTTGGGTTCATCAGGTGAAACACCAGACCTAAGAACTGAATGGTGGGGAGGGGAAGGCCGGAATCATAGATTTTGAACTGGAAGAATCCAGGGGCCAAACAAGATATCAATGATCATGTGTGCATTCTACAGCCTTTGATCAGCCCTCTGCAGCAAAAACCTGGCCTTCTTGTCTCTTCAACAATCTATCACATCACTGTCTCAGTGATTCAGACCCAGTGGGTTTCAGGAGCTTGCTAAAGATTACTGCTAATGGTAGAATTAAGGTAAGCCCCCAAGTCTGGCTCCTACTGTAATTTATTTCCCATTACCCTATATTGTTCTAGGTTCTTGAACCCTATGACAAGAATTACAAAACCAGATAATGGCTTCACTGATTTGTCTAGGACAGTGGCTCCATATAGTATAGTCTGTCTTCAGATCTGTTTTTAGCATCTAATTTGGAGACTTGGTTGTGTATTACAGTGGTTAGAGAACTTGACTTTGGGTTAGGAAGATCTGAATTTGAACCTCTCTGCTTCAAGTTGTGTGAATCTTGGCAAGTCGCTTAACTCTTTGGGTTTCAGTTTTCTCATCTATAAAATAATAAGATTTTACCTAAGGACCTCTAAATCTATGATTCTATGATCCCCTTTCCAGTTGTTCTCCCATTATCAATATTCTCCAGTCTTTGAAGGAGAGGAGGCAGGCTTTTTCTTTCTTTTCCCTGCACCTGAGGAGTACATTACATTTCATTGAAGAGTTTTAAACAATTTTACTATTAAGTTTCCTAACCTCCTTATCTCTAGACTTCAACCATACCTTCCCTGAATGAACAAAGGACCTATGTATAAAAATATATTTATAGCAATTCTTTTGTAGTAATAGCAGTTAAGATGAAGCCCTTAAATGGAGTAATAACTGAACAAATAATGTTATTTAAATGTGAAAGAATACATAACTTAAAAATATAAGAAAGGATGAAAGAGATAGCTTCAGAAAAATATGGAAAGACTTGTATGAACTGGTATAGAACAAAATGAAATGAATTGGGGGAACAATTTATGCAATAACAATATAAAAACAAACACCTTAAGAACTTTCAGCAATACAGTGGCCAACCATAATTCAGAGGACTGACAACAAAGCGCCTCCTGTCAGAGAAGAGTGATCCAAATGCAAATTGAGACATATGTTTTTGGATATAACTGATGTGGTGATTTTTTTTCTTGGTTATACATATTTTTACAAGAATTTTTTTCTTTTTCAATTAGGAGTGGTGTAGGTAGGAGAGAAAAAAATAAATGCAATATTAATTGAAAATGAAAGTCTTTTTTAAAGAAAAAAATAATGCATTTTAAAAAGAAAACCATTACTCAGTAACTAAACTCTAGTGATGAACCTCTCCAGTTACCAAGGCTAGACCTCTTATAATAAACACACATTATTTGAAACTTTTCTCCCTTGGTAAGACCTGTTAGAATGGCTCAATCTTGAAAATCCAGTATTCATTTCCGAACTATGATGAGCCATTGGAATAGGTCTTAATATAAGTTTACTTTTAAGTACTCCAAGGCTGTTTTGGGAATCTGATTAACCTCAGTTTCCCTGAAGCAGCTTTTTTCTCCACTCCACTATCCACAGGTAATAGACCCAAATTTGGGATCTGATTGCCTAGGCTTCCCTGATGACATACTAAGTGCTAATGACTGATTGATTTGTCATCTAGGAGTATAAAAAGTCCTACCTATGTGGAATCTGGGCTTCAGACTTAAACATGGGGTTGAGACGAAGTATTTATTACTTTAAAGTTATCATACTCTGATGACCTCTGACTAGACAAATTTAGTGGTAGTGGTGGGGAGGGGATTATGGAGATGATAAGTGCCATTCTACCCTTTTTTGAATATCCTTGCTGTATTAGGCAAAATGAACTTGCTTCTGTAAATGCTCAATGACTCATGACTGTCTCATTTCACCCCAACATTGAACCTGAATTAAGAAATTGCTAGAGTAAGAGGAGTACTTCCATTTACAAGGGCTAAAAACAAAGAAATATAAGCATTAATGAGTTTGTAGAAATATGGTTAAAATATAGAAGTTTTGAGTGCCTAGCCCAGTGCAATAAATGTTTGTTGAATTGAATTAACAATTAATCTTAATCTTATTGTACACTTATAGAGAAACTATGTCTTTTTTTTAACCCTTAATTCTTCTTTGGACTAATTGACTCTCCTTTTACATCTGGTCCTTGAAGTCAGTTAACCCACTCTTATCTGGGCTAGATATTAGATAAAATCCCAGGGGTTTAACTGATAAACTTAGTCTTGCAAAGCTATTCAGTGTTTTAATCTTTTAAGAAACCCCATCTCCTAAAATAGTTCCAGGTATGGGATCATCAGTCTGTAGCAGATTCCACTTCCTATGGATCCACAGAAGAATCCTTCTCTCAGAGAAACTTATACTCACCTCTTTGTCTTCTCTCTGTTAAAGAACCTTTTCTTTAACTTCTCCCTTTGAAAGGGACTTTTCTTTAGATGAATTCCAAATAATTTCCTCCCTTGGGTTTCAGTCTTCCTGAAAATGTAGTGGCCTATTTCCTGCTTCAGGTATTGATAATGGCCTCTGGGAAATCCCTCTTTCTTACCTTAACCTGCCCTATTGATTGGAATGTTACCTGCTAGTGTGTCAGTGATGGCATTAATCATGGATCTTTGCATTATAGTTGCTTGAGAGATACCATTCTGATAGCTATGTTTTCTTCTTTAGTGTCTACCAGTTTGTTTTTTATGATTGAAGCAAGTTTTTTCTAAGCTTTGAGGTGTTTCTTCCTAGTTGTTAATCTTCCCTCTCTCTCCCTCCCTCCCTCCCCCTCCCTCCCTCTCTCTTTCTCTCTCTCTCTTTCTTCTCTCTCTGTCTCTCTTCAATTTTTCTTGTGATACTTATTAGAATACATGTTATACTAGCTGAATAGAATGTAAACTCCTTGAGAATAGAGGCTGTTTTGTTTTTGTTTCTGTAGTTCCAACAACTAGCCCAGTGTTTTCATAGAGTAAGAATTGTATAAATGTTTGTTGATTTGAGTTGAATCTGACTTTTATATAATGTACCTCTAGAACAGAGGTATGATATTATATAGAGTATGGGTAGAGGTTACAATCCTTTGTCTCAGATTTGAGAAAGAGCTAAAGAAGAGGTCATAGAGATCCTAAGTCTTAGTGAAGTAATGGATTGTTGTCATATCTCTCATACTTTATGAGAGGAGTATGATCTTTTGATACACTGATTGGGAAAAAAAAACAAAAGAAAGGGTTGGAATTTTCTTCTTTGGACAGAGAATACTTCGAGAGCATATATGACTAAATTATTAAGCTTTTAATTAATTTAATTTAAATTAATTCTCATTACATAGAAAATATTTTGTAGATGTGCATATTTGTATTCAGCTAAAATTTTCCCAAAGTAGTTGAGTTATTTTTTAGTCTTTTGTAGGACATGTTCATTAAATATGTCCTTAGTCATTTGAAGAGGTTGATGTATGAATGAATGCATAGATTTTCTTGGGGATGGAGATGAGACAGAGAAGAAAGGATATAAGGATATCATAGGAACTACCATAAGATTTAGAACTAAATCTGAATACTTTAAGAATAAAAAAAAATTTTGGCTGGAAATTGACTTGGCCCATGGTATAAAAATATTCTATGTCCATTGTCTTCATACCAAACACTTGTTAGACTGCTTATGAAGTGAAATTTAGGGGGCATTCTTATTTAGAGATTGTAGCATCCTTGGCTACTGTGTACCCATTTTCTTCTTCCTTCACCAATGACCCAAAAATATTGCTGATATCTCTATTCTGGGTGGTATGTTGGACTTCATGAGTATTGGACAGTTTTTTTTTTTCTCATGGTGAAGTTGGCTTTTCTATTTTATTGTCCTACATTTAAATCTGTTCTCTAAGTTCTGGAAACTGTGTTATCTTAGGTATTCTGGCCCGGAGGTGTCAAACATGAGACCAGTGACCATATGTAGTCCACAATACTCCTGAGTGTGCCCTAACCAGATTAAAATGTAATTGAGAAATATTAAAAAATGATAATACAATAAAACTTAGATAATATTACATTTTAAAAGAAGTCAATGAGGTCCGCCTAGAACCTTATGTATGGAACAGTGGTTCCTGTTTCTATTTAAGATTGAAATCACTGCACTAGGCCACTATGATCCTGTTCTCCAAGATGTAAAATTAGCTCTGCTGATTTTTTAGACTGGTTCTCTCTTCATTTTGAATTTTTCTCCTTGTCGGATATTCCACAAAATTCTAATTCAAGAGATTCTTTCACTCCTAGTCACTGGCAAAGTTGAGATAACAAGTATTTCTGGGTCAATAAACAAGGATCATATCATTCTCGATCAGATGTTGACTCCAATCACCCTTTAGTCCAAGTGAAATGACACACCTAACCCAGGAACCAAAGATGAGCTAGATCAGTAAAGACATCATATTTTGGCAAGATCGAGGCTACAATCAGCTCTGGGTTACATGAATGTCAAGCTGACCTATTCTTTGGGAGATTCACAGTTCAATCTGTGGGGAATGTTGGAATGAAGGAGCAGGTAAGGCAGCAGGGAGTTTGTAGCAGCTTTGAGTGCTAAATGTTAACCATGACTGTTCAATCACCAGGAGAGGGATCCAAGAACTCAGGTCCTTTGTCAGTCTTCCCTGGATGTCTGCACGTGAGGATTTAGTTGGATCCTGGGAACCTCAGAGCTCAGGTTCAAATAGAGGGGAAGTTCTAAGTGATGATTATGTGTTAGAGAATTCTCCCATGAGTGACCCATATAAGTCTGAGACTTATCCTTAGACAGGGGGTTCCATTGTGAGTAGTTGACACAATTACCTTGAATCAATTTTAGATCTTCAGATACCTTTTTTCTTCCCCCAGAGATGACCTCTTAGAATGGCTTGTGAGGGAAAAGGTGAAAAAGTAGGAAAAGGAAGAGGAGGAAAAACAAATAATTCTTCTCATCACTAAGAGTTTGATTAGGTATAGGTATAGATAGAGATGACATACATATAAATGTAGATATAGTATCACCAGGATACTTGAAGGATATATATATATACATACATACATATATATTATATATATATATAAATGTAGATAGACCACAAGGATACTTGAAGTAGCTAGTTGGTTCAGTGACTTATAGTGATAAACCTGTATTTAGGAACACTGGGTTCAAATCTTTACTCAGACACTTGCTATCTGTGTGCCCCTTTTCAAGTGGATCAACTTCTGTTTCCTTCAGTTTCCATGGAGAAAATAATAACACTCATCTCAAGGGTTGTTGTGACATTTAAATCAGATAACAATTGTAAAGTACTTAGTAGAATCTGGCCCATAATAAGGGCTATATAAACATTAGATATTTATTATCGTGTTATTGATAAAAACATGTTGACTATTTTGAGTATATGCTCAACTGAGAAACAACTGATACAGCAATTGTGCTGCTGCATGTGTTATATTCCTAGTCTAAGTCAAGTTCATATGACTTCCATTTATATAGTGCTTTATGATGTATTTTCTGTACAATAGTCCTGTAAGGAAACTAGTGCAAATTTTATGATCCTCAGTAAGCCCCAGATCTGACCATGTTTCATTCTGTCCATCTTCCTGCCATCACCCTATTTGCCACACACTCCTCCTCCCCCAATTTCTGCCTCTTATTTTAGGAGCAGGAATCAAATCTATATTAATATTACTTCTGGCTTGTCAATTGATTACTCTATTGTTCCACTCTCCATTCCTGTGACTTCCCAGATAAAAACATCTATCCAGAGCTACCACATCTCTATTACCTTCCTTACTCTACTATGAGAGTAGGGACAGTCTCACTTATATTGTTGTATATCCCATACTATAGCACAATGCTTGATACAGAAAAAGCCCTTAATAAATGCTTTTTCATTCATTCATTATCATTTTATAATTGAAGATACTAGAACTCACTGAGATTAAATGGCAATTGTTGGGGTGACAAAAGCTTAACAGAAGAGGAAAAAAAATATGGTTAGTTGGTTTGTTCCTGAATCATGACTTCTGGGTTTAGCCACTGGTTACTCATAATTTTATATTAACTGCTCTGATAACTGAATTATTCTATTCAAGGGACACCTATTTTGCAGCCCTGATGAACTAAGACATCATGATGGTAGGCTGCTCCAATCACATAAGTTTGGGTCTTCTGACACTGCAGCCCATTCGCCAGTGGTTTCTTGGTCAGAATTATTTCCCTGTCCCACCCCTGGGGGTGATGAGAACTCAGAAGTCCTCCAGAACAAAGAATTGTGGAAGAATTCAGAATTTCCACTTGTCTGATTTAAAAGGACTCAAGTCTCTGATAGAGATAAGGGAATGAGCCTTAAGCAGAAGACTGTTCTTTATGCAGTCAACTGGTGGAATCTTAATAGTTAAGCTTTAGGGTCTAACTGCCTTGGGCCAAATTACTGGCAGGCTGCCATATATTTTATACACTCCTTCAGAAAAAGGGGATCTTGCCAGCTTTTTGCATTAAGTAAAATTGAAGACCATTAATAGAGGCATGGAAATGAACAGTTCTATTCAGTGAAATAAATTTAAAATCACCGTACCAGCCAACATTTTGATATAATGTGTCCCTTCTTCTCTGTCACCACTCCCACCATAATATCACTACCCCCTACCTCTGAAAGTATGAAAGGAGGCTCCTCGTGCTCAGTGAATAGAGTGATGGACCTGGAGTGAGGGAGACCAAGGTTCAAATGAGGCCTCAAACCTTTCTAGCTGTGTGATGCTAGGCAAGTCCCTTAATTTCTGTCTGCCTCTAATTCCTTAATTTTAAAATAGGGATAAAACTCCTTCTAGGGGTGTTGTAAAAATCACATCAGATAATATTAAAAGGATTTAGCACAGTGCCTAAAACACAGTAGGTATTGAATAAATGTTTGTTCCCTTTTTTTTTTCTTTTTCTTTCTGATTCAGGATGGTACAGCTCAGTGGGATCACAAAATAATTTTCTTTTTCCTTTCTTCCTCCCTTCCTCCCTCCCTT